>LBNU01002010.1:13502-29467 GCA_014162995.1 Artemisia annua | reverse complement strand
AAAGTCTGTTGACACACGAGCAGAAATAGGAGTAGAAACATGTTGAGCATCAGCAGAAATGATGTTGTCAGAAGAAACAGGAGAACTGTCAGTAGAACTGTCAGCAGAATCCTGATTTCCACTGATGGCTTGTGCTGATTGTCTCAGAAGTGCTTCAGCAGCTTTAGTAATCTGTGCACCAAGTTTCTCAGCTTCTTGAGTAGCAGCATGTTCTTGTGTCTTGAGCTTAGCAAGATCCTCTGCATAGTGTGACTCATCTTCATCCTTCTCAGAAGTATCTTTTGCACTATTTCCTGCAAAATGGTTAGGAGGAATGGAAGGTACAACAATGGTTAGCTCATCAAACTCAGACTCATCCTCTGAGTCATCATCCAGTACACCTGCATTGTTAGAAGGAGAATCTTTTGTACCTGCAGATTGGTTAGCAACAAATTTAGTATACCCCAAAGAATCAGTTAAGTAATCCAAGTCAAAATACCAATCATGACCATGACCTTGTACATTAGGTTTTTCTTCTAGGTATCTCAGATTAAGAGTCTCCTCTATCCTTTTAGCATTCAGGTTATATACCCTATAGGCCTTACTATGAGCCGAATAGCCCACAATTTATCCCTCATCAGCCTTGCCATCAAATTTCCCAAGTGGGTCACTTGTGTTCAAAATGGTCACATGATAGCCAAAAGGTCTTAGGTAATGAATAGAAGGAACTTTCCCTGTGAGAAGTTCATAAGGTGTCTTTGAATAAGGTCAAGNCCAAGTCAAAATACCAATCATGACCATGACCTTGTACATTAGGTTTTTCTTCTAGGTATCTCAGATTAAGAGTCTCCTCTATCCTTTTAGCATTCAGGTTATATACCCTATAGGCCTTACTATGAGCCGAATAGCCCACAATTTATCCCTCATCAGCCTTGCCATCAAATTTCCCAAGTGGGTCACTTGTGTTCAAAATGGTCACATGATAGCCAAAAGGTCTTAGGTAATGAATAGAAGGAACTTTCCATGTGAGAAGTTCATAAGGTGTCTTTGAATAAGGTCTAGTGATAGAGACCCTGTTCAGAACATAACAAGCAGTGCTTACTGCTTCAGTCCAGAACATTGTGGGTAGCTTAGAGTCTGCAAGCATGGATCTTGCTGCCTCTATTAAGGTCCTATTCTTCCTTTCATCAACCCCATTTTGTTGTGGGGTCTTGGGATTGCTATAGTCCCTTTTTATCCCTTTAGAGTTACCAAGGTCTATCAACACCACATTTTTGAACTCTGTTCCATTATCACACCTTATACCTTTAACCTTCTTATTTAGCTGGTTTTCAACTAGGGTAATAAAATCTTTTAATATTGGAGATGTTTCATCTTTAGTTTTCAAAAAGAATACCCAGCAAAACCTGCTATAATCATCAGTGATTACTAAACAGAAATACTTATGATCAATACTTCTCACTTGAGTTGGACCAAAGAGGTCCATATGTAGCAACTGAAGTGGATCTGTGATATTGCTCACTGCTGTAATGGCTTTGTAAGAGGCTCTGTGTTGTTTTCCTTTGTTGCAGGCAACACAATTGTGTTCATTGGTGAAGACCTTGGAAGGAAGCCCTTGAACAAGACCAAGTTTAGACAACTTGTTGATGGTCTTGAAATTCACATGAGCCATCCTTCTATGCCATTTGGTAGATTCATCCAAGGAAGCTTTAGCCACCAAACATGTTAGATCACTGTCAGGTTGTACCTCATTTAAGTTGAATGTGTACAAATTATTGCTTCTTGGAACCCTCAGCAGAATTGGTGTATCTGCTGGAAGTTGGAAGTCTTTGTTGAGTACCAGACATTCATCCTCTGAGAAGAAAACTTTGTTCTTTTTATCACAAATTTGTGACACTGAGAACAAATTAAAGTGCTGCAGTTCCTTCACATAAAGTACATTTTCAAAATCCAGCATGGGTGTTCTGATAGTTCCTTTTCCTGTGATTCTACCATTTCCTCCACCAAAGGTCACATTTCCTCCACTTGCTATGGGTACAAAGTTAATCATCTTTTCTCTGTTCCCTGACATGCTCCTTGAACAGCCACTATCTACTATGCCAACTTCTTTACTTAGTAAGGGATGATCCTACAATAAAAAAAAAAAAATATACAAAATATAAGTACACTTTGGAGACTCAAGTCATTACTGACTTGAGCCTGCCTTGTGGATCATAAGAAGTAGGCCATGTAGATGTATAAGATCCACCATTGTTCTTGGATCTTCTTTGATAATTAGATCCCCAGTTAGTCCAAGAACAACCTGCTGAGGGCTTAACAGCAGTATCCCATGGTCCCCCCAACCCATATACATAGGTTGATAATAACTAGGCCAATAACCATTCTGATAATAAGACGAAACAGATCTAGGGAATGGTCTTGCAACATGTCTTTTCCTATATGATGAAAAAGTTCTATCAGCAGAAACTGATGCATCAGCAGATGCTGATTTATCAGCAGTATTGTATCTGCTGGTAGATTGAGTTGCTTGTGGAATATAAGCAGGTATGTCATCAACACGTTTCCACATTTGTCTAGTTGTCTTAGCACAATCACCCATTCTTTGCTCATGAAACTTACAATCCTTAATTAAATGAGATTTGCTTCCACACACAAAACATTTCTTCTTTCTAGAAGATTTATCAACAAAAGAAGTTCTATTGAAAGCATTCAAACCACAAACATTAACAGAATTGTTTTTGACAGAATTAACATTATTGTTTTGCAAAGAATTAAATAACAAGTCTTCAGTAGAAACTGTCTTTGAATGAGATTCATCAGCAGCAACTCCTAGAGGCTTGTTTGAGGACTTGGGTGAAGGCTTGAAAGAGGTCTTGGGAAGGTCTGACTTATCACTTGAATCACAGCTTTCATAGGCAGTAGACCCTTTGTCAGAAGACTTGTCACTGCAAGAGACAGAGTCAGCATTATTAGTAACAGGGTCAGATAAGTCACTTGACTTTTTGCCATATAAATGATGTGATCCATCAAAGTCAACTGTAATGGATAGGTCAATGGGCATATGTTCACCTCTAATGGGACCAGGGACAGCATGTAAGGTGCCTTCTTTAACATAGTTTGCTAATCCTGCTGGTGTAGTTTTTCTACTGTCATCCCTAGCTTCTAATCCTACATATTTCTTAAAACCTAAACCTATACCAGAATTTACAGCTTGACTACCATACAAACTTCTAGCTAAATTATCACCTGATATTAACCACTTCTTATGTGTAGCTATTTCATTATCTAGCTTCTCTTGAAGAACTTGTTTATCAGATTCTAAATTAGCTTTTAACTTCTTAGTATAGATTAACTCATCTTGAGCACATTTTAATTCCTGTTTCAACCCTTTTATTTCCTCCTCATAAGCAACTTGATTCTTCTGAAACCAAATCTTTTGTTTTTCTACTATCTTTAGACCATGTTTATATGACTCAAGGTCTTTATAACACTCATTATATTTAGGTTTCAATTCATCATATTGTTCTTTAAGTTCATTATATCTTATACTACAACCAAACACACAGTTATGTACCTGAGAGATGCCCATAAGAGCAAATTGATCATGAGAATCCTCTGAAGTACAGCTTGCCAGCAATCCACTCTGATCACTATCACCATCACTCCTCTCATGAGCCTTCCAGTCAACATGATCATCCAGAGTGATCAAGGCTGTGGGATATCCAGTTTTGGCAGTATCAACTTCCCCTTGTTTCTGCTGATAGGTAGAATACCTAACCTCATCAGTAGATTTCCTATCCTTGCATTCTCTAGAGAAGTGACCCATTTGACCACAAGTGTAACACTTGATCTTCCTTCTGTCAAACCTGGCTGAATCCCTGCCATTGAAACCAAACTTCCTCCCAGCCTTTTTCTCAAATCTCTTGATGCTTAATGAAAGCATAGCCACCTGCCACTTCAAGTTCATCTCTTCCATATCCAATGGATCCACCTGTTCAAAGTCCTCATAGGAGAGTTGCTGCTGAGATTCACAATCAGCAACAAAGGAGTGAAGTACATCTTCCAACACACTACCAGAAGAATGTGATTTGGTTGGTGTGTATGAAGATGATGCAGATGAAATTGGACTTGAACTAGGAGGCATTATATTGGATGTAGAACCAACAAAAGCTGAGTAATTTGGAGTAGTTGAACGAATAGGACTTTTGACATCTGGTTCAAGAGTTTTGAGCTTGTTGTATAAATCATCAAAACTCATCATGTCCAATCCACCCTTAGCTTTGAGTGCAATACTTACTTGAAGCCATGATGGAGGCAAGGATCTTAAGAATTTAGCATTGCAATCTTCATTGTCTGGCCTTGCCTTCAGCTGATTCAATTGACTCAGAATCTTATGAAATTTGTCATAACCCTTGTGGATACCTTCTTCCTCAGTGATCTGAAACTCTTGAAACTGCTGCTTCAGCATTGACTTCCTCATCCTTCTTGACTCATCATTCCCACCAAATCTAGCTTTAATTGCCATCCAGAGATCCTTTGCATCAGTCATGAAGTGAAAGTCACCCAAGTGATCTGGTGGTATAGCTTGAAGAAGAATAGTTCTCACTTTATTTTCCCTCTGAAGAGCAAGAACCTCTTCAGCAGATGTAGGATCAAGATAGTATATTCTACCATCTGCGTCAGTGCCAGTCCTCTTTGGGCTGTTACCTTTAAGGACCACCTTCCAAAGATTATGATCAATGTTGGTAATCCAGTTCTGCATCTGCATCGCCCAGAGTTCATACTCTTCTTTCTTAAGGTAGGGGAATTTTGCATTGCTGTTAGTGAGAGTGAGGTGATGAAGGGATGCTGTGTTTTGATTGTGTGTTGTATCTGACTCAGTGTCAGATCCAGGCATGATGTAAGGTTGTGTTGTTGAGGAGTGTGTAAAAAGTTGATGTTCTTAGTATCAAAGAGACTCTCCCGAGGCTCTGATACCACTTGTTGAAACTAATACCCTTGATAGATCTTCTAGCACTCTGAATCGTTAGCAATGTTTATGTAATCACAAACACCCTAATAGAAAGTCTCCAAAGCTTATATTCTTAAAGCGGAAAACAAATATAAGCAAGAACAAAGAATACTAAGAACGATTGATCCTCTATGGATCTTTTATATAATATGAACTTGTTTTTCTAAACTCGTACATAGAACATAAACTTGTGTTCCTTTTATAGACAAGGAACCCTAACCTTAAACCGTTTCACAAGAAACGTATATTCTATAAACTCTAAACAATATGCATTATCTTTTCCTAATATTACTCATGCATATCCTAACTATATTACAAAATACGCGGTTTAACTATATCCGCAGAAACTAAATATGCTGAAACTTAGTCTTCAGCAGTAACACTTCTTCAGCAGAATCTTCTCTTTGGCAGATTCCATCAGCATGTTCCATCAGCAGAATTCTCACTTAGCAGAATTCCCAACAAGATCTTTCTAGCATGTCACTTGACGAGCTAATTGGAAACCTCAAAGTTCATGAAATGGTAATGGAAAAAGATTCGGAAATAGTTAAAGGCAAGAAAGAAAAAGTCAAGTCTATTGCTTTGAAAGCTAGAGTTGAATCAAGTGATGATGAGGAATCTAGTTCGGATAGTGATGATGAAGAATACGCCATGGCCACTAGAGACTTCAAGAAGTTCTTTCGAAGACGAGGGAAGTTTGTAAGACAACCTAGAGATGACAAGAAATCTTTCCGAAAAGATCGTGATGACAAGAAAAGAAAGGGTGAAAGAAAATGCTTTAGATGCGGAGACACAAGTCATCTCATAGGAGAATGTCCAAAACCATCCAAAAGCAAAACTCAAAGAGCTTTTGTAAGTGGTGCTTGGAGTGATAGTGAAGATGATGACGAGGAGCCAAAGAATGACGAAATTGCTCTCATGGCTCAAGACTCAAATGAGGTGCACTCCGATTCATCTTATTCTTCTATTGATGATGATACGTTGCAAAAAGAATATAACAAACTTTGTGAATTAAGCTTAAAAATCATAAACAAAAATAATAAACTAAGACCCTTGATAGATCTTCTAGCACTCTGAATCGTTAGCAATATTTATGTAATCACAAACACCCTAATAGAAAGTCTCCAAAGCTTATATTCTTAAAGCGGAAAACAAATATAAGCAAGAACAAAGTATACTAAGAACAATTGATCCTCTATAGATCTTTTATAAACTTGTTTTTTTAAAAACTCATCCATAGAACATAAACTTGTGTTCCTTTTATAGACAAGGAACCCTAACCTTAAACCGTTTCACAAGAAACGTATATTCTATAAACTCTAAACAATATGCATTATCTTTTCCTAATATTACTCATGCATATCCTAACTATATTACAAAATACGCGGTTTAACTATATCCGCAGAAACTAAATATGCTGAAACTTAGTCTTCAGCAGTAACACTTCTTCAGCAGAATCTTCTCTGCAGCAGATTCCATCAGCATGTTCCATCAGCAGAATTCTCACTTAGCAGAATTCCCAACAAGATCTTTCTAGAATGTTACTTGACGAGCTAATTGGAAACCTCAAAGTTCATGAAATGGTAATGGAAAAAGATTCGGAAATAGTTAAAGGCAAGAAAGAAAAAGTCAAGTCTATTGCTTTGAAAGCTAGAGTTGAATCAAGTGATGATGAGAAATCTAGTTCGGATAGTGATGATGAAGAATACGCCATGGCCACTAGAGACTTCAAGAAGTTCTTTCGAAGACGAGGGAAGTTTGTAAGACAACCTAGAGATGACAAGAAATCTTTCCGAAAAGATCGTGATGACAAGAAAAGAAAGGGTGAAAGAAAATGCTTTAGATGCGGAGACACAAGTCATCTCATAGGAGAATGTCCAAAACCACCCAAAAGCAAAACTCAAAGAGCTTTTGTAAGTGGTGCTTGGAGTGATAGTGAAGATGATGACGAGGAGCCAAAGAATGATGAAATTGCTCTCATGGCTCAAGACTCAAATGAGGTGCACTCCGATTCATCTTATTCTTCTATTGATGATGATACGTTGCAAAAAGAATATAACAAACTTTGTGAATTAAGCTTAAAAATCATAAACAAAAATAAATTTTTGAAAACTAAAAAGGAATTTTTAGAAAATGAAGTTTATGAATTAAAAGAAAAGACGAAACGCTTAGAAAAGAGTAAAACTATTGACACGATATGTACATCATGTCAAGAGTTTAAACTTGAGATTAAAAAGCTTAAAATCACACAAAATGATCTTATCAAACAAACCACAAAGTTTAAAAGATTCGATAAAAGCATTTCTTGTGCGGATGAAATAATGAAATTTCAAAAGTCTCCATTTGATAAAACGGGGCTAGGATTCAGGAAATTAGGAACCTTAAATAGTTTAACGAAACAAGATGAAAAAGCACAAGAAACGGATAAAACTGCAGCAGGGACCCACGGATCCGACGGAACCAAAAATTTGGTTCCGTCCGTTGAACCAAAAGGTTCCTTGGGGTCTACTGCAGAACAGAAAACTTCCACTTCGGCTCATACTGAATTTGTTAAAGTCACAAAGAAGTCTAATAATATCTTAACTGAAACAAAACTAAAACCGGCTATTAAAGTGGGAGTAGGACTTGTAAAAATGAGTTTAAAACTAGAACTACTCAACCAAGGCCTAAAACTCCTATTCCCAAACGCCCCTTTCCAAAGAGTAACTACAACGCACAACATAATTATCAAAATTGTTTGAATCAAAACTTGCCTAGACAATATCAAGTTCCAAATTACATGTCTTGGAACCCACATCCACCATTTCCATACATGAATCAAGTTAATGGTATGTTTAACCAAAATGGACCCATGAGATATTGGGGACCAAACGTTTGAGTATTTTTCATAAAAATTGGTATGCTTGAAAGTTAGTTTGGAACCGGATGAATGGATCAAAGATAGTGGTTACTCAAGACATATGACGGGAAACAAAAGCCTCTTTTCAACATATCAAGAATATGACGGAGGTAATGTTACTTTTGGTAGCAAGCTTAAAAGCAAAATCATCGGAAAAGGTACAATTTCTCATGACTCTCTCTCTATTGATGATGTTGCTCATGTTGACAACCTAGGCTTTAATCTTCTTAGTATAGGTCAACTTTGCCGTAAAAAGTATAACGTCCTATTTAGTGAAAATGGAAGTAAAATACTAAAAGATGGAATAACTATAGCTAAAGGTGTTCTAAAGAACAACGTATATGTCATGAAGATTGATAAAACATCTAGAGACAAACTTTGCCTCACCTCATTAGATGAATCCTCAAATCTTTGGCATAGATGTTTAGGNTTTTGTAAGTGGTGCTTGGAGTGATAGTGAAGATGATGACGAGGAGCCAAAGAATGACGAAATTGCTCTCATGGCTCAAGACTCAAATGAGGTGCACTCCGATTCATCTTATTCTTCTATTGATGATGATACGTTGCAAAAAGAATATAACAAACTTTGTGAATTAAGCTTAAAAATCATAAACAAAAATAAATTTTTGAAAACTAAAAAGGAATTTTTAGAAAATGAAGTTTATGAATTAAAAGAAAAGACGAAACGCTTAGAAAAGAGTAAAACTATTGACACGATATGTACATCATGTCAAGAGTTTAAACTTGAGATTAAAAAGCTTAAAATCACACAAAATGATCTTATCAAACAAACCACAAAGTTTAAAAGATTCGATAAAAGCATTTCTTGTGCGGATGAAATAATGAAATTTCAAAAGTCTCCATTTGATAAAACGGGGCTAGGATTCAGGAAATTAGGAACCTTAAATAGTTTAATGAAACAAGATGAAAAAGCACAAGAAACGGATAAAACTGCAGCAGGGACCCACGGATCCGACGGAACCAAAAATTTGGTTCCGTCCGTTGAACCAAAAGGTTCCTTGGGGTCTACTGCAGAACAGAAAACTTCCACTTCGGCTCATACTGAATTTGTTAAAGTCACAAAGAAGTCTAATAATATCTTAACTGAAACAAAACTAAAACCGGCTATTAAAGTGGGAGTAGGACTTGTAAAAATGAGTTTAAAACTAGAACTACTCAACCAAGGCCTAAAACTCCTATTCCCAAACGCCCCTTTCCAAAGAGTAACTACAACACACAACCCAATTATCAAAATTGTTTGAATCAAAACTTGCCTAGACAATATCAAGTTCCAAATTACATGTCTTGGAACCCACATCCACCATTTCCATACATGAATCAAGTTAATGGTATGTTTAACCAAAATGGACCCATGAGATATTGGGGACCAAACGTTTGAGTATTTTTCATAAAAATTGGTATGCTTGAAAGTTAGTTTGGAACCGGATGAATGGATCAAAGATAGTGGTTACTCAAGACATATGACGGGAAACAAAAGCCTCTTTTCAACATATCAAGAATATGACGGAGGTAATGTTACTTTTGGTAGCAAGCTTAAAAGCAAAATCATCGGAAAAGGTACAATTTCTCATGACTCTCTCTCTATTGATGATGTTGCTCATGTTGACAACCTAGGCTTTAATCTTCTTAGTATAGGTCAACTTTGCCGTAAAAAGTATAACGTCCTATTTAGTGAAAATGGAAGTAAAATACTAAAAGATGGAATAACTATAGCTAAAGGTGTTCTAAAGAACAACGTATATGTCATGAAGATTGATAAAACATCTAGAGACAAACTTTGCCTCACCTCATTAGATGAATCCTCAAATCTTTGGCATAGATGTTTAGGTCATGCTAATATGAGACTTATTCAAACTCTATCCTCTAAAGAATTAGTTAGAAACATACCCAAGTTGAAATACGACCAACACTTTTGTGATGCTTGCAAAATTGGTAAACAAGTTCATAGTAGCCATAAGGCTAAAAATATGGTATCTACATCTAGGTATCTAGAACTTTTACATATGGATTTGTTCGGTCCATCCACTATACAAAGTTATGGAGGCAACTTCTATACTTTGGTTAAAGTAGATGCGTATTCAAGGTATACTTGAACAAAATTTTTGAAAAGTAAAAATGAAGTGTTTGACCAATTTGAAATTCTTAGTAAGAAAATTCAAAACCAATTAGGAAATTGCATTGTGCCAATTAGAACGGATCATGGTCGTGAATTTGACAATGAAATACAATTCGGAAATTTTTGTGATAAAAATGGTATAACACATAATTTTTTGGCACCTCGTACTCCTCAATCTAACGGTGTAGTAGAACGTAAAAACCGGACTCTTCAAGAGATGAGTAGAACAATGCTTAATGAACAAAATATTCCACAAAAGTTTTGGTGTACCGCCGTTGACACGTCAACCTATATTTTAAATCGTGTCTTAATTTGACCATTTTTAAATAAAACACCATATGAATTATACAAAGGTAAAAAGCATACAATATGATATTTTAGAGTATTTGGAAGTAAATGTTTTATACTAAACACCAAGGATTATCTCACCAAATTTGACTCAAAGTCTTATGAAGGTATATTTCTTGGATATCAAAATAGCAAAGTTTACATTGTTTTAAACAAAGAAACCTTAAGAGTCGAGGAATCGTTGAACGTAATATTCGACGAAAGTCCACCTCCCTCTTAGACATCACCTTTGGTAGATGATGACTTAGTTGAAAGTCAAGTTATTGAAAATCAAGATAACATAGAAATTGACAAGGAAGATGAATTATTAAATAGAGAAATTGTCAATGTTAAAGAATCTAAAAGTCATCCATTAGATAGTGTCATAGGAAAAATTAATGAAAGAACCTTAACATCAAAAGTCCAAAATCAAAGTAACTTCTTTTGTTTCGTGTCAACCATTGAACCCAAAAATATAAATGAGGCTATAAAAGATGAATCATAGGTCATATGTATGCAAGAAGAATTAAATCAATTTGTTAGGAATGACGTTTAGACACTAGTTCCTCAACCAAAAAGTCAAACTATAATTGGAACAAAATGGGTTTTTCGAAATAAAATGGATGAAAATGGCATAGTGTCTAGAAACAAAGCTAGGCTAGTAGCACAAGGCTATAATCAACAAGAAGGCATTGACTATGATGAAACTTTTGCTCCGGTCGCTAGGCTCGAGTCAATTAAAATTTTACTTACATATGCATGTGCACATGGTTTTAAACTTTTTCAAATGGATGTCAAAAGTGCATTTTTAAATGGNTTTGTTTCGTGTCAACCATTGAACCCAAAAATATAAATGAGGCTATAAAAGATGAATCATAGGTCATATGTATGCAAGAAGAATTAAATCAATTTGTTAGGAATGACGTTTAGACACTAGTTCCTCAACCAAAAAGTCAAACTATAATTGGAACAAAATGGGTTTTTCGAAATAAAATGGATGAAAATGGCATAGTGTCTAGAAACAAAGCTATTCTTGTAGCACAAGGCTATAATCAACAAGAAGGCATTGACTATGATGAAACTTTTGCTCCGGTCGCTAGGCTCGAGTCAATTAAAATTTTACTTACATATGCATGTGCACATGGTTTTAAACTTTTTCAAATGGATGTCAAAAGTGCATTTTTAAATGGCTTTATTAATGAAGAAGTATATGTTGCTCAACCTCCGGGCTTCACCGACTTTGAAAAACCTTATCATGCTTACAAACTTAAAAAGGCTTTATATGGACTTAAGCAAGCTCCAAAAGCGTGGTATGATCGACTTAAGACATTCCTAGTTGACCATAAGTACACCATGGGTTTAGTTAAGAACACTCTCTTCACTAAGAAGAAAGATTCACATATTATCATTGTCCAAATATATGTTGATGACATCATATTCGGATCAACTTGTCAAGAATTATGTGACGATTTCTCAAAAATCATGCATGACGAGTTTGAGTTGAGTATGATGGGAGAACTCAACTTTTTCTAGGACTTCAAATTAAACAATTAGAAGATGGAATATTCTATAACTAATCTAAATACATAAAAGACATGCTGAAGAAATTTGGTCTTGAAGACGCAAAACCTATTAAAACACCTATGTCCTCGAAAACTAAACTCACCGAGGATGAGGAAAGTGAATCCGTTGATAACACTAAATATAGAGGAATGATTGGTAGTCTACTCTACCTCATGGCTAGTAGACCCGACAAAATGTTTAGTGTTTGTCTATGTGCTTGTTTACAAGAAGATCCTAAAACAACCCATTTTGAAGCCGTAAAACGAATATTTAGATACATCAAAGGCACCACACATCTAGGATTATGGTATCCCAAAAGAACGGGAGTAGAAACCGTAGTGTATGCCGACTCGGACCATCCCGGTGACTATGTTGATAGAAAAAGCACAAGTGGTATTTGTACTTTTGTTGGACATTGTCTCACCTCATGGTTCTCTAAGAAGCAAACGGCTCTAGCCATCTCTACAACTGAAGCCGAATACGTATCAGCCGGAAAAGCATGTCAACAAGCTCTTTGGATGAAACAAGCTCTTGTGGACTACGGTATTCAACCAAACGACATCTCCATTTTTTGCGACAACAAAGGAGCCATCGACCTAAGTAAGAATCTAGTTCAACATGCTCGTACTAAACATATTGAAATCCGTCATCATTTCCTTCATGACAATGTTCAAAAAGGAAAAATCTCTATCGAGAAAGTATCCTCAGAAGACAACATTGCCGATATTCTCACTAAACCTCTTAAACGAGAACCATTTAATCATCTTAGACTTGGAGTAGGACTTATGGAACCTACATTATAGTTTTGAACGTAGAATAAAATTGTAAAAATCAAAACAAATCTTTTTTATTTTTTCCTCTACTGGTCTGGCGGAACCCTTTGATATAAAGGGCGGAACCCTCATTTTGGTTCCGCCCAGCCCGTGGACCTCCAGGAACAATTTTTGCTATATTTTAAACAAACACTCCTTATCCTATAACCATAACTCTCTTCCAGTCACTATTCACTCCAAAACATAACCACACATGAAAATTAGGTCTCCTCTTCAATTATCTTGCTCTCTAAACATCATTGTAAGTATTCTAAACATAATTATACTCCTGATCTGTGTCTAGGAATTCTATTTATGCACAAAAACTAAAAACTTGCGGTTATGCATTAACTTAAAGAAATCATGTAGAGCATTGGCTGTAAACAAAATTAATCATGTTTTCCCTTAGTTAGGAATTGCATCTTGTAAGATATTATCATGTTTACCAAACACCCAATGTCAAATTTTTGTAAAAATACTTCTCACAACTAGGGCAAATATTTTTTTTCTCACATTGTTGATACAAAATAAAAACATTATGTTTAAAACATCACTTGCATAATGTCTCTTGAATGCTAAAGGAAATACATAACTAATATGTATTTTTGGGTACATTCGATCGAAGCTACATTGAATTAGGAGCGTTTGGGTTATCTTTGTTTTATAACCAAACTTGCATTATAAAACCTTTTTGAGCATAAAAATGAGTCAAGATAACCACCTCCACATTGTTAGCATATAGGCACACACTAGAACTTTAATATTTAAATCATTGTTAACTTAGACTAAAATGTGAAATTTTTGTTTCTAGGTTCAAACATGCCTCCCACAACTTACTATGATCACAAAGACACTCTAAACTACCTTCCCAAGCACCACAAAACCAAAGGCCTTACTCCCACTCAAATCAAAGTCTTTAATGCTCTAGAAAAATGCTATGTTCACGAGGGTGGGACCATTGACCCATCTTTCTTACAAGGAAAAAACATTCGTAGGGAACTAGCCACCATCAACTTTGATTGTCTCCTAAACATTAACGAACCAATTTGTCCTAGATTCATCTTAGAATTCTATGCTTCCATCATTCTCCACACTAATGACGATGGTCTCATGGGTTTATCTTTCATGGTTAACAACACCAATTTCAACATCTCTCTAAATGACTTTGCTCAAGTTCTAGGTGTTCCCAATAGAGGTACATGCCTTTATTCGGACAAATGGCCACTCACTACTCTTGACTCGGCCATTGACCGTATCCATCCCTATGACACTCCTCTTGTTAGTAAGGATGTCATTCGTGAACACCTCTTTGTTAGAACCACGGACACTAGGAGAACTCGTTCGGGAAATGAAGTCAACAAAGACCCTTATGGTATGGAACTCAATGAACTTAAGCCTCAATTTAAAAAATGGGAAGAGGTTCTAAGGGCCAACGTCATAAGCACCATAGGAAACCGTGATCATCTCAACACTTGCCTATGCTACATGCTCTACTCCTTGTCCACTCGCCAACCCTTCAACTTGGCTTACTACATGGCCAAAAGGATGGCCAACATACCCGTGCAAGGCACCACCGCCCTTCCATATGGGATGTTTCTCACCCGTCTTTTTAGACAATTTGCACCCATTCCTCCAAACGCAAGGGGTATTAGCCTTGATTACTCTCTCATTCCCCACACCTTTGTCTCACTTACTGATAAGAGAGTTGCTAGGGCACAAGGAAAATGACCTCATCCTCCTACTCCTTCATCATCATCATCAATGAGCGAAGATGAAGGTCTCCCTAACTCAAGGCTCCCACCACTTGAATATCTTCAAGAACTACCAGCAATACCTAATGAGTCTGAAGAATTCAGGAAAACCAAGGGGATGTGGAAGTGCTTTGGAAGGTATCTTGGCAAGCTCAACAAGAAAATTGATCAACAATGAGGGGTTTCATGAGTGTTTGGCACAATGGGGTCTTTAAACAATTTGGTCATTAAACAATGTGTATTATGGTTTTATGTACTTCTAGGATGATTTGGTAACTATAAACAATATTATGTACTGGTATGTGCTTATTCACATACCTTTTATTCACCATTTTCAGACTCTATAAGACCAAAAACTAACGTTAAACGCCAAAGATATTGTGTTTTTGTGTTTGTGATCGTGCAGGGAAGGATATTACATAAATGGCACAAAAATCAACCAAAAAGCCTAAAACGAGCACAAGATGTGGAAAAGTGTCAGAAGCTGAGTTAACGATGCTATTTACTTAAGAAAAGCTCAAGACGACAAAGTTATTTCTTAAAAGCTCAAGAAGACGAAAGAAACGCTTAATCGAAGTTGCAAGAGACTTAATAGAAGAAGCTTTCCAAATTCGAACAAGTGATCACTTTTACATCTTTGAAGACTTTTAGAAGAAACGTCAACACGCTACCTCACGTTACAAGGACTAAAGTTTAATTTTTAAAACATTTAGTAGTGTGTAATCGAAGTTTACTTGTAGTTTTCATGAACAATCAAAGTAGAAGGGGCTTAAACGTACACGATGTAAAAAGGATGCCTCCTTGGATCCTTTAAATAGCACCCCATGGCTTCATTTTGAAGCAAGTAGATTTTAGTCTTCATTTTTATTTTTTGTCTTAAGTTTTTATTAGTGTAAGGTTTTAATTTTAATGTCAAGTTTTATTTTTATGTCTTATTTTCTTTAGCTTATTGTCATCTTCATCTTAATCTTTCTTTAAAATCTTTACATCTTTTGATTTTATTCTTGTTATTTGCAATCTTTTATAAAAGCTTTTATAATTTCTTGTCAACTTTGCATGGTTCTATTCGAATTAAATGAGCTAGGGCTTGTTTGGGTCGTGGCTTATTTTGGCTTATATAAGCTTATTTATCTTTTTGCACTTTTTCTTAATTAAGCTCTTATTAGTTTTTGTTAAATTTTAAACTTTTGGTCACGTAAAAAAGTCCAAGTACTTTTATTTTAGGGTTTAGCGAGTTGCATTCCAAAAGATTGCGAGTATGGGATTTTTCATGTGTATTAGCGAGTAGGAAACATAGATTAGCGAGTATGACTTATGTTTAAAATTGCGAGTATGGTCTTATTTGAAAGTCTAGCGAGTATGGTTCTTGTAACTTTGCGAGTATGAAGTTTATCATAGCGAGTATGCTATTTTCTTTTCCTAGCGAGTATCATCTTGGCTGGGTCTAAAGCTTGCGAGTATGAACATCTTTACTATAGCGAGTATG
>LBNU01002008.1:0-12351 GCA_014162995.1 Artemisia annua | reverse complement strand
TATTCTTCTCTTGCACTTTGAATGATAGAGGATTGGATCACTTGAAACAAAGATTAATAATCTTATGATCAAAGGGTTTTAGAAGATGTTTAGAGAGATTTAGATCTGAAAATTTTTGTGCAAAAGGTTGGGAAAAATACCAGAATTAAGGTGGTATTTATAGGAGAAAAATTCTGACATTTTCTGACACAGGAGCGTGGCCGGTCCCCTTAATTGTGGCTGGCCCCCTTAAAATTAAAGGGGCCGCCCCTTATAATTAAGGGGGCCGCCCAGCTGTAACGGCCTAAAAGCTTGTCTTTTAGTAGGGAAAGTTTATTTGGTGAAAAACTAACTGATTTTGGTTAAGAATTTGAATTCATATATTTAGTATGATTAAAACATTTTTCTATATTACCAAAAGTGTTTTTCAAAAATATATAATATGTTTATATAATTAAATAAACTTTATAATAATTAATTAAATACCCCTTTGATCATGAGTTGTATTAAGCACTTGTTTATTCATACCTTAAGTGATTGTTGAAGCATACTCGAGACGTTGAGATGTCGAGAGACGTTGACGTATGAATGCATAGATGATTTGTGATTACAAGTAATTTAAACACTTTACGTTAGTGTTGTAACTTACATCTTTGTCATCATCAAAACACAAAGAGGATGTTTAGATTAAATATCGTAATATAAATATCCTAATATTTATGACAACAAACACCGTGGAGGACGGACGGGTCTTTACCCACTGTACACCCGATCCACAGTTCGTAGGAGAGCATTTTTATTGTAACTATAAATAGCCCTTCCCACACATGGGAAGGGTTGGAACTTCACTTAATCTAATATTCACAATTTCACTTTCTCTCTCTAGAAGTCTCCCAACTCTCTCTCTCTCTCTCTCTCTCTAAACTCTTCCACCATTCTTCTCCTTCCATAATTCTAAACTATCTAAACACAAAACCATGTATGCTATGATTATTGAAATTCTACAATTGGTTTCAGAGCTAGGTTTCATCTTAGGACTTGGTTTTTCTCGGATTTGTTCTTGGTTTTGTGGTTTATTGTTTTGGTTCAACTTGGTTCTCAAAAGACTACATTCTTGCTTTCTTGATTTCGTTAATTTTGTGTAAATTGTTCCGAAGTAAATCTTTGTCTAAACATATTCTTTATTGTTTACTTTTCTTTTTGGCAAAGATATACCTTTGGATGAGTTTTGGAGAAGACTTTTAATAGTCTTGGTAGCGTTTAACTTGGTTGCCCGTTGTTTTCTTCCTAGCGGTTATCTTTTGTTTATGTGGTCCATTGGATACGATTTGGAGGTTTTCTCAAAGTGGGAGTAAAGACAAAAAAACTAGATAGTGACAGTTTGGATTTATACTGCTAGCGTTTATTTTTCTATTCCTAGCGTTTATTTTTTTTTCTAGCGTTTATCCTTTTTGTCTCCCTTTAGCGTTTAGTTCATTTCCAAAGGTAGTGTCTACCTCTTTTTGCTAGCGATTAGTCTCTATCTTATAGCGATTAGCTTACCTGCTGATTCTAGCGTTTACCTCTGGTAGCGTCTATCTCTGACTAGCGTTTACCTCTGTTCTTGGTAGCGTTTACCTCTGTTCGTGGTAGCGATTAGTTTAGTAGCGGTTATCTCTTTTAAGTAGCGATTACCTTGTTGTGTTTAGCCAAAACCAAACGCTACCCAGATTGTTTTTCTAATCCTCAGTTTCAACGTTACAACCACAACAATCTCAGTTAACATAACCTACATGATCTCAGATTTGTTAAACTTATGCGTAGACCATTAAAGATCTCAAGTGTTTAACTACAATCCATCATAGATAGTTATTTGAAGCTTAACTTCTTTTCATATCCGAAGATTAAAAGAAGAACAAGAACCTGGTTGTCTCATTCTTCTTTTGAATCGGTTTAAAAACAAAATCAAGAAATAGAAACGAGATCTCAGTTTATATCATTTTGGAAGTCACGATTCATTCAAACGTAACCACTTGAGATATACATCATTGATCCTAACTTGTTAATGTCTGAAATATACAAGAAAAGAACATAAACAAAAGTGTTTCATTCTTTCCTATTCTCGGATAAATCCAAACAAAAAAGAAATACAAAACCAAACAATCTAATAACAAAACCCAGATTCAAACATCTAAACCTACAACCCAACTCCTCTATCACATAAACAACGTAAAAGATACCAAGATCTCAGTTTTTTTTGTTTTTCATAGCTAAGATCTTTAAAAGTCCGCTTACAAAACATACCATAATCGACCTTTGTGAAGCTAGGCTTCTTAAATTTTCGAATGCTTTTAAGTTACAACAATAACAAGTGTGTTATTATCATTTCTTTTGTTCGGTTAATGGGACACAAAACTAAACAAAATATAAACCTACCTGAGACCATTTTTTATTGATATTGAAGTCACGATCCATTCTGAAAGGATATAAAATTGCTCTTGGTGTTCGGTTTATGCAAGAAAAGGTGTTCGTGTGTGGATTAACCAATGTATTTGGGCTTGCTTAGTTTTCGTTGAGCAGCTAACAATCACAGGGACGATATTTTTTTCTGGTTGAGAGATTTTTTGGTGGTGGCTGCGTATATTTTGGGATTTAGAGGATTAGGGTTTGTTTAAAGTGTGATTAGTGAGTCTTTTATACACGAATTATTAGGGTATGTATTAGTTTTGTGTTGGGCTTCTGTTACTTAAATGTGGTGGGCTGGTTTCCTGCTTATAAAATTGGGCCGAGCTGTTTTTCTTTTCCATCAGGACCTTGGGCTATACCTTCTTTTCCCATACTTGTTGTGATAACAAATTGGTGGTGTAGGGAAATATTATTGTGGTGAATGTTTTTTGTATCACGGTTTTACTCGAGCTTCAATACATCCGAGGTTGATTATCGTTATGGGCGTGAATTATGAAAGAGATATCGACGTGTAGGAATTTGTAGTCGATTTTGCTGATGAGACGAAAAGTGTTACGCTTTTAAGGGGTCATTTAAGCCTTAATTCGTATAAATGTGATCAAATATTGCCCTAAATCGTTCCTTTTGTCATTTTAGGTACTTTTGAGAGGAATTCTGGAAAACATGCATATTTGGACGTTTTTGGAGCATAAAAGTGAAGAAAACGACAAAGTCTCAAAAGAAGCAGAAATTACAACCTGACGGCGTCAGAGTCACAAGGTGACGCCGTCAGCAAGCCTTGACAAAAGAGTGGAAACCAATTATCAAATGACGGGCCAGAAAGATTTTGGAAATTAACACCTGACGCCGTCAGGTGTTAGAAGTTGTAGGCCGTCAGGTTATGAGTTAAAGAGTGACGGCCCAGAGAGGAATAGAGAGTGACGGCGTCAGAAGTGGATCTAGGCCATCCGAGAAACCTAATGGCGGCGAGCTGACGGCGTCAGCCTCTATAACCTGACGCCGTCAGAATGTAAAATCTATATATAGTTTTCTATTTTTCATTCATTAAGTGTGGAACTTTGTGGAGAACTTTTGGCACCAAACCCTAGACGAATTTTCTGTACTTTTTAGGGTTTCCAACCCTTGGAACCCTCATGCTTAATTAAAGATAAGTCTTCACTTTAATTCAATCAATATGTCTATGTGTTGGTTGATTATCTCTTTTGCTTGTCTTTTAATTAACATGTGTAGCTAAATTCTCTTGTGTTTGCTTAGATCTAATGAAACCTAACTATTAATTATTGGTTAATTGATGTGTTGTTGTTTGTTGGGATGATTGTTCCATCAATGTTAGGCTCAAGAAAACTGGCCAACCTCCTTTATGGTAACGTGCTTGAACGTCTTGGGAAACATGTAGCCAAGGCATACTAGGCTATTAAGGTAGTATTTAACGCATGAGCCACTGTTTACAATCCCTATGGTTGTGCCGTGCATGGCATAGGAGGAGATAAGAGCTCATAGAATTGGAGAGATATGTATGCCACTCCATGAGTTATTAGGAATACACCCTTCATCCACACAAGTAACATACATATCAATTAACCGGTAAAAGATAGTTAGGGAGTAATGAAGTCTAAGTAAACACAACTTTTCTCCATATAGTTTTCACAACCAAATAGTTTAGTTATTTTATTTTATTTGCAATTGTAGTTATTTTGGGTTAGTTGACTAGCAACTAATTCCGCCCACTCCTTCAAAACCGAGATTTTACTTGCTTTCCTAAAAATATAAAAATACAAAAAGAATCTTCCTTCACCCTTAGACCTATTAGAGTAGTTTTTCTGTCCTAACGAACACTATTCCCTGTGAGAGAACGATCAATCCCCCGTACTTACCACTATCCTATACTACATCGGTCAGGTACACTGCCTGGTGGGGTTGTAAGCCTCTTGAGATCCCTCGAGAGGTAAAACCTGTTGTAAGGTCACAAAACCACGCATCAAGTTTTTGGCGCCGCTGCCGGGGAATAGTTATTGTTTAGGTAGAATTTTTATTTTATTAGGTCTACTCACTAGATTCCTTTCTAGTGAGATTTTTATTTTATTTTTCTAGGATTTCTTTAGTCTATCTTATTTCTTCGTGTTTTTGTTCGTAACCTTTACCATCCGCCATCATGGAAGGTGGTAACATCCTTGATCCCAACAACCCACTTCAACCAAACCACCCACCACAACCAAACCAACCTCCTAGACCCCGTACCTTAGGAGAGTATTCCCGACCTAGCCACCTTGGCTATCGCAACACCATTGAGCTCACTCAAGGAGCCAATGTCACTCCCTTGCGATCCGACACCATCCGGTTGGTGCAAAGCAGATGCGCATTTTATGGACTTCGTTCCGAAGATCCAAATCAACATCTCAAGGATTTCCTCAAAATCGTAGATTCCATAGACCTTGATGTTGCCACTCGAGAGACGACCCGATTGCGTCTCTTCCAATTCTCTCTACGGGACCAAGCTAGTCAATGGCTTGAGCAACTTCCCGCAGGATCCATCACCTCTTGGGATGATCTCACAACTTGTTTTCTTGCTCAAATTTTCCCACCGGGGAGAACTACCAAGCTAAGGAAGGATATCTTGATGTTTGAGCAACGTCGAGGTGAAACTCTCTATGGAGCATGGATTCGATTCAAAGACTTACTCCAGCGAGTCCCTCATCATGGCATCAACCTCTGGCTTCAAATTCAAATCTTCTATGACCATGTTGACTACCACACCAAGCGTTCCATCGATCAAGCAGCCGGGGGCAGATTGTGTGATAGGAGCGCCGAAGAATCATGGGAAATCATTGAGGAGCTCGCATCCGACGATGATGAATTGTGGCAAATTTCCCACAAGGTGCGCGCAGCAGTAAGCACATACTCATCACCTGACAAAGCCAACCAAATCACCGAGGGAAACATTAGTGAGCTTGAGAGAAGGGTTGAATACCTTATGGAGAAACGAAGAAGACACTTGAGCCCACAAAGAGCAACTGTCAACTCTGTTTCGTGCATTAGGCATACACCATTATCCGAATCGCCCCTTAGGGAAGACACTAAACCCTTCCATAGGTATACTCGCCCCAGCTCACCACCTCAAGAGCTCAGCCCAACATTCGAAACTCAAATGAGAGAATACATGTCAAAACACTCCGAACGATTGGCTACGTTTGAGGAGGCCATGTACAAGCAAAAAGAAAGGGTAGATGAGAAGATGACGGAAATGATGGGACTTTTGAGAGAGTACACAGAGACAAAAGCTCCGAACAAGGTATTGATGCGGAAGAAAGCTGAAACTCCCAGCAATAGAATGGTAAATACCATTTCCGTCATCCGAGGGAGCGAAGGCGAAAATACGGGAAGAATGGTAACTGTGGAGGTCAACAAGATCGACCTCATCTCACTCGACAAAGAAGACACCAATGACCGCAAATGCAATTCCGGGGACGAAAAGGAGGCGCCCTCCGATGAGCGCCAAAAAGTGGAAACACCAGAGTCACAACAAGTGAGGCATTACCTAAAGCACGAGATAAATAAGGAAACCATAACCGACTGGGTGAAGAATTATCGACGTACTCATCTGCCCCATAAGGAGTCGGATGAGACAAAACCAAACGACGAATCCGACGCTCTACCCGGAGGTCAGCTGTATGAAAGCCTCATAAGACAAAAATTAGTCGCAAAGCAAGAGTTTCACGGGGTGTTTGAAATACCATGCCGCATTGGAAAACTCAAGTTCCTAGATGCAGTAGCTGACCAAGGTTCCGATGCAAATTTGATGCCATTGTCCGTATATGCTCAACTAACCAATGAACAGCCCTCAATCGCTCGTACCAAACTTTCCTTTGCAAAACATTCGTATGAGTACCCATTAGGAATTGCAGAAGATGTGTTAGTTAACGATGCCGTATTCATGTATCCGGTCGATTTCATGATCGTCGAAAGAAGTGAGGCAAATTTGCCGATAATCCTTGGATCGCCATTCCTTGCAACTACAAGGGCACAAATCGATTACGAGAGCAATACCATCTGAATCAAAAAGGGGAAGAAAACGATAAGCTTCCCAACGATTCCACGATATATAAGAGAAGCTAATCTACAGAAGAAGATGGAGGCAGACCCTAGTACACTCCGGGGCAGTGTTAGGGAAAAGATCCTTGCATGGGAGGCGAGGATTAAGAATTATAAGGAAAATGAGCTAGAAGAATATAGGAATGAAAGGAAAATTTATGGGAGATGAGAAGCACATCGACAACAACATTGGGTTCACGGAAGGGGACTTAGTGCTCCTAAGGCATTCAGAAACAACAGCATCCACCGATGAACTGAGTCCTTAGTGGTACGGACCGTTTACAATTAAAAACCTATATGAGGATAGGATGGTTAGCTTGGTCAGCAAGAGAGGGGGTGAAGTAACTGCAAGTGTGGAGCGATTGAGGTATCATCACCCGGGCGATGGGGAGCACATCTATCAAGGTTACGTCGTAATGAGAGATGAAGTCACGTAATGTACGGTGACTTTGAGTCTAGCTACAAGACTCGTTAATAAAGAAAAGCGCTTCTTGGGAGGCAACCCATGCGTTGTTTGTTTGTTTGTTTGTTTGATTTTATTTGTTTCCGTATGTAAGTTATATTTCTTGTTATTGATTCATGCTTCAAACTAAATTGTGAAAATGCTTTATTTTGTTTTTAACTTCGTCTTAACTACATATAAAGGTATTTCGCAAAAGCTAAGTGTAAGGGAAATCTAAATCGGTTTATAAAGAACGAATGAACATGAATCAAAACAATGTAAATTAACATACGTATTAGTATTTGTTTGAGTCAAATGCTTGTATCGAGTCATAATGAATTTTTGCAGGAATTCCAGGAAGTAAGATCTAGTTTTTCCAGAATTTTTTTGGAAACTTAACATGAGAATTCTGTCAGATCATTCTGACGGCGTCAGGCATAACACCTGACGGCGTCAGGTTAAAATTTTCTGCAATTTTTGAAAGTTTTGTATTTCTCCCGGAACCATAAAAAGTTTTGTCAATTCTTTAACTTATAATCTCCAGGAATTCTGCAAAATATTCATTCCACAAGCATTATATCCTATTATGTAGATTTTACCGCCGATTTTATGCGAGGTTGGCCTTTATCTTTTTCAGGTTAACAGGTTATTTTGGACAAGAAGACGTTTATTATTTTGGAAGGGAAGCTTTGAGCGTTCGTCTTTCTTGGAAGAAGATCTAACCATGTTACTTCACTATCCACACCAAACGATTCAGGGGAGTATTTGATTTCATTCTTTCATTTTATGTACTTTTACATCTTCTATTTGAACGTTGGGGACAATGTTCGGAGTGTAAGGGGGGTAAATGAAGGCACCGTTGAGAATACACTTACGCTTGATGTTTTGCTTTGTTTGATAGTAAATTTGTAATAAAACCAAGAGAAATATTTGTTAGGGAAATTTTAGCGCCAATTTAATTTATTTACAACATTTAGAAGTGAAACCTTGATCTTAATTAGCGTCTCATGGATAGGAAATTGTATGACTAGCACAAAACCGTACCACTAAAAAATTTTCCACCCCAAATATGTGAGGTTCGCCCCTAGAATTGGTAGGAAAAGCACCCATCTTTGGTGCTATGATGCGGGTACCGGTAGCATTTAGATTCTAGAACTTGCGTTAGGACCATCTCAAATCCACAAGTGAGACTACATTCATGTAGTTAAGATTTACTACATGATAAGAGGCATTAGGATTAACCCATTGTTTTACACCCGTATATTTGTTATAATTACATTGACTTCATTGGTCAAGTAATTCTCCCACACCCTTTGCGTTGTATCCATTTTTGGTACACGATACCCCTAGTACACCCCTCCGAGCCTATCCTTTCGTTTCGACCTTTGAGCATCTTACTCAAAGTGAGAATTTGTTTACACCCCACTAAATGTACACCCAAATCGCCTTAGCCTACCTTGTATGCACCCACCTTTGGTGCATTATTGTGAAAACATTTGTTAAACCCTTAGTTAATTATCCGGTCAATTACATGGTTGCTAAGTTAAGTCATATCCTTGTACATATTGTTTTGGGACGATTGGGACTCATGGGTAAAGTACTAGTGTAATGAAGTAATGGGGAAGAACAACATTATTACCCCCATACGTGCTAAATATTTAAAAAGTACTCCAAGTTTTTCGATTATCTTAATTCGAGTCATTAGAATAGTGATTGTAAAGTTATGTAAAGATTCAAGTGTAAGGGGAATGCAAATCCCCTATGATGTATTATTTTGGATGGTAGGGCAAGAGTGTATAAAAAAAAAATCGAAAAATCAAGAAAAATAAAAAAAAATATGAAAAAGAAAGAAGAAAAACATACGGACTACCATCCCGTTTCCTTTTATGTTCCTTTTTAGTTTTTGTTATTTCATTTTTAGACTAAGATTGAGTCGAGTCTTGACTTAAGCAACGATGTAGAGTGCATGTATTTGATCATGATAATTAACTCGCCACCACTAAAATACCCTTTATTCCAACCAAACCGTGTTATCATATCCCTACACCTTACGTTACAACCCTTTATAAAGCCCTCTTTGATAGTTTATCTTAGGTGCTTACGCCTAGTGGAGGAGTAATTGATCCTTTCCCAAGCCTATGGTAATCTATTTGCTATGACAGGTAGTGAGTGTTATTTTCCGTTTCCATTTATGAGATATAAACTTTATGACATTTGAGAGATGTGAGAATCCAAACACTATTTGTGAGGTGCTAGTGTATGATTTCCGTGCTTGTTATGATTAGGGTCTAATAACTATTTGTTGTAATTACTTTTATATTCGTGTTAAATGACCCCTAACTCATATTTTGATTGGAATAAAAGCTCATTTGCTTGAGGACAAGCAAATCCCAAGTGTAAGGGTATTTGATGAGACGAAAAGTGTTACGCTTTTAGGGGGTCATTTAAGCCCTAATTCGTATAAATGTGATCAAATATTGCCCTAAATCGTTCCTTTTGTCATTTTAGGTACTTTTGAGAGGAATTCTGGAAAACATGCATATTCGGACGTTTTTGGAGCATAAAAGTGAAGAAAACGACAAAGTCTCAAAAGATGAAGATTTACAACCTGACGGCGTCAGAAGTCACAAGGTGACGCCGTCAGAAAGCCTTGACAAAAGAGTGGAAACCAATTATCAAATGACGGGCCAGAGGAAATTTAGGATTTAACACCTGACGCCGTCAGGTGTTAGGAAAAGTAGGCCGTCAGGAGTAAAGTTAAAGAGTGACGGCCCAGAAGGTTTTATAAGGTGACGGCGTCAGAAGTGGATCTAGGCCATCCGAGAAACCTAATGGCGGCGAGCTGACGGCGTCAGCCCTTATAACCTGACGCCGTCAGAGTGTAAAATCTATATATAGTTTTCTAATTTTCATTCATTAGTGTGGAACTTTGTGGAGAACTTTTAGGGCAAACCCTAAAGACGAATTTTCTGTACTTTTTAGGGTTTCCAACCCTTGGAACCCTCATGCTTAATTAAAGATAAGTCTTCACTTTAATTCAATCAATATGTCTATGTGTTGGTTGATTATCTCTTTTGCTTGTCTTTTAATTAACATGTGTAGCTAAATTCTCTAGTGTTTGCTTAGATCTAATGAAACCTAACTATTAATTATTGGTTGATTGGTGTGTGTTGTTGTTTGTTGGGATGATTGTTCCATCAATGTTAGGCTCAAGAAAACTGGCCAACCTCCTTTATGGTAACGTGCTTGAACGTCTTGGGAAACATGTAGCCAAGGCATACTAGGCTATTAAGGTAGTATTTAACGCATGAGCCACTGTTTACAACCCCTATGGTTGTGCCGTGCATGGCATAGGGCGAGATAAGAGCTCATAGAATTGGAGAGATATGTATGCCACTCCATGAGTTATTAGGAATACACCCTTCATCCACACAAGTAACATACATATCAATTAACCGGTAAAAGATAGTTAGGGAGTAATGAAATCTAAGTAAACACAATTTTCTCCATATTGTTTTCACAACCACAATAGTTTAGATATTTATTTTATTTTAATTTGCATAAGTAGTAAACTTGGGTTAGTTGACTAGCAACTAATTCCGCCCTTCTTCCAAAACCGAGATTTTACTTGCTTTCCAAAAAATATAAAAATACAAAAAGAATCTTCCTTCCACCCTTAGACCTATTAGAGTAGTTTTTCTATCCTAACGAACACTATTCCCTGTGAGAGAACGATCAATCCCCCGTACTTACCACTATCCTATACTACATCGGTCAGGTACACTGCCTGGTGGGGTTGTAAGCCTCTTGAGATCCTTTGAGAGGTAAAACCTGTTGTAAGGTCACAAAACCACGCATCATTTGCTTAAATTAATTGTGGTGAATTTTGTTGGGTATATTATTTGGTTCGCTATTTTGATTGAGCTTTGTTAATCCGATATTGTGAAATTATTTTGGTTTGTGATATTTTCGGGTTTATTGAACAACTACGGGGCTTATTCGGATTTCAGTACACAATCGTTGTCTGAAATTCACTGTGACTTGTCTGAAACTCACTTCAACCGATCGATCTTACAATTATCACGTTCAACATACAACCTCTAATCATTGTTCTGGTCCAACGGTTCTCATTACACGTTCAACCATTTCTTCTGTGTTTCACGGTTATTTCTTGATTTTGTAAAATCCCGTGAAAGAATCTATTTCTCGGTTTAAATCATAGAATTGTAAAATCCCGTGCACATTCATATCATGTCAAATTCTTCGGATTCAGTCATAACTGATATACTCAAATTGTATGACATGATCGATGAACATAAGACTCCCAGCAATGTACAACAGATAAACATGTCTGATTGTGAGAGTGCCAATAGGGATTGTTAGGACCTGAGTTTATGGTCCTAACACGTAAATGGAACGACATTTACGGGATTACATTATCTATCTTGTTTAGCCAAAACACACGGACTAGTTACGTAATATTGTCATAGTTGTAAGTGTGTTAGGCTTTATATACCCCTCCATACTTCCATGGAAGGGTGAGACTTGTGTATTTTCCTTTCATTTTCTTGCATTCAATAAAACACCTAGTTTCCCTTCTCTCTCTCTCTCTACTTTCTCTCACTAACAATGAAGATGTTGTTCTTCCATACTACTCGACCTCCCGAACCACAAATCACCATAAAACTACGATCCTAACAGTGGCATCAGAGCCAAGGTTCTTTATTTGTTGATTTGTGGTCGAATCTTATCAAAAATGTGATCTTGTCACAACCCGCTAATTCCCAGGTCAATCTATTTCTAACTCGATTATTATTTAAAGAACTTACTGATAACGTTTACGTTTAATTTTAATTCATAAAACGGTAAAGTCATGAACAATCAGTAAATTTCATAATGACAATAGACCATATTTTAGTTTTTATGTACCACATTTCTATTAATACTCATCTCTTCAAATTAATTGTTGAAGACAATTATATAATAATTCATACGAATATTATTTAGTAAACGTTTTACACATGCAAATGATCACACGAGGTGCCCAATGTCCTAATCAAATATATTCCTTTTACTACTACCAAAATGATTTCAAAGTGCCCAAAAATATTCCTTCCAGCCGCCTAATGTAATTGTCTTTAAATGAAACCGTTAAATACGCGTAACTTTCATTAACTACTAACCTAATAACCTTTATCCCCCAATAACCAATACATTTATTTTTTACTACCAAACATTTCAAAATACACATTTTTATACAAGACTATAAATATCCCACATGGGAGACAATTTACGCCGCCCCTCCTATTTTTAGGGGGAAACAAATTCAACTAAATAAAAACTATATTACTTAGGAGACAAGATCACCTAAATATTGTGTGCTTAGCCCCATCCTT
>LBNU01002006.1:81261-97053 GCA_014162995.1 Artemisia annua | reverse complement strand
TTTCTTTTTTTTTTTTTTTTTTTTTTTTTTTTTTTTTTTTTTTTTTTTTTTTTTTTTTTTTTTTTTTTTTTTTAAGTTCGCTAGTCGCTACTCTACTCAT
Source organism: Artemisia annua (assembly GCA_014162995.1). Lineage (NCBI taxonomy): Eukaryota > Viridiplantae > Streptophyta > Magnoliopsida > Asterales > Asteraceae > Artemisia > Artemisia annua. The sequence continues at coordinate 96,953 of LBNU01002006.1, read as the reverse complement.
GATTTTTTGACAACTACAATGTTTTTTTTTATGGAATTAGCCCTAAGGATAATGATTTAATGAAAACTTGTTTCCTGATGCAATATGATATAATTAGATATGGTAAATGGAAAGTTGAAAACGCTTGATACTTTTGCTTATTAAATGGAAATGGAAATGGGATTTTATGGGAAATGGATCGAAATGTGAATGACACATAAGTATTTCAGCCTCATGCATGTCGTTGTAAGATTTGCATCAGGAGTAGCTTTCAGTTTCTTAGAACACGATTGCCCTTGACGCAAATGATTTAAAATTATACAAAACTACCAAGGTAATAACTAATAAACATCTTAGAACCACTTCAGACGAAAATACCAAGCAAACTTTATTGAGTTTAAGGGTAGAATAGGAATTTAATGGATGAATATTCAATTTAAATTAGTTTTATAATCAAATAGGTAAATATGACAAATATGACATTTAAGTTTTCAGCATAAATATTTTTACTTCTATATATAGTTGAGACATTGACTGATTGACATGTAGTCATCATACACTCTCATACACAAAGAAAAATAAACAATTTACGTAAAAACTTGTAATATAACTCATGGCTATTCACGGATATAAATCTTGCTCAAAAAAAAAATCACGGATATAACTTTATAAAATACCGACATTTGGTGTACAACTTTTAAACATTAATTAATTAAGAATTTGAATATGGATTTCTATATCGATCAAATCTTATATATCATGCATGTGAAATGATGTACCCACATTTACGTAAGTTCTATTTTTAAAACTGATAATGTACAATTATTGACTACTAATATATTCACACGGCTGTGAAGCTATAAGGATAGGAAAACTAATAATAGAAAGGCCAAATTAAACATCACTGCTCAATATAGTCAAGTTTTCCTTTCTGTCTTGTAAATCAAATCTGTGCTAACCTTTTCTGGTATTCTTGATAAACTTTTCACTATCAGTTTATCATAATAATGATTGCATTGTGTTAATGGTTTTTTTATATATATTAATATATAGTTGTACAAATTAATGAGGTTATTCCTTCTTTAAGTTACGTGGAAGCCGGATATAGTTGATCTTTGACTCAAGTGTACACGGCCTAATCTAGTTATTCTCATGACCGATTAATCGTTTTCACTGTTAGTATATTATATCCCGTATAGCTAGCTAATACTAGCATATACTTATATATGATAATTGTAAGGTACTATTCTTTAGTCAACACATGCATGAACCTCATAATCATAAGTGTTCTACAATAGTGATCTAAATATGATTCAGTACATCATAATATGCTACAGTTTGATCAGCTTTTACGAATGACAAATAAGCATTAGTTGAATGAACGATATATATAGAGATGCATGTAGTATAGCATGGCCCACATGCATGCTCCACAAATCCTGGGGCTCTAAATACGTACAGGAAAAGGGCAAGACATGCATGCCTATGATACATAGATTCACGAACACCATTCATTTAGCACATGCACTTTGATACATAGATCTGTTTACTGTAGATTACAGGCACTCTTCTATGCTCCCATTGGTCCCAAGACTCCCAAGCATACCCAAGTCTTTCTTTATGTATTTTATGAATATAATTGTTGCATGTGATAAAATTTAGAACAATTAACGATTAGGGAGAATAAGAAATGGTTAAATTTTGCCACTTATTAGGCCATCACCAACCATTTTATCCAAACCATCATTTCCTTCAAATTTGAAGAATAGAGCATCAAAATCATCTTCAATCATGTTTCAAATTTGAAGAAAATTTCAAAGCATTGATCAAAATCATTCATATTTAGAGGATCATTATCACTCTCCAAATCATTAAATATTACAAGAATCGTCCTTGTGGTTTGGCCAGATCAGTGATGAAGCCAGGATTTAACAGCGTCGTTACTGTATTTGAGTTCTAATTTTTTATTTCGAACGCACAAAATGACATGCACACTAACTCAATATCAAAAAACAAGTGAGAAGAAAGTGATAATAAGTTAATAACCAAAAAATTAATATTATTTGTCTATCTTCAAACAAATTATTGCACATGCAAGTAGAATTTCCAAGTCAACAAACCCAAAATGAATGATAAAAGGTGATAATCTTAAACATGGACTAAAGATAAAACAATATAAACATTTATATTAATTTTTAGTGTTTGAGATGTAATCATGGTTCTAAAAGGCGTGCAAAGGCCCCGTAAAGGAGTGAGATTTGGTCATACCGCTACGTCACGCCTTATGCTACGCTTTTTTGTAAACTCGATATATATGAATTATGATATAAATATATAAATATTTTCATATTTTGTGCCGCTTAATTTACTATACCTTATAAACGTAAAAACTTCGTATTAACCGCTAAGGCGTGAGGCTTGATTATGCTGTCACACCACGCCTCGCGCTATTTATAACCTTGGATGTAATAATGTCTTTACATACATAGACAAATATATGAATATTGAAAATATTTTATATAATAAGCTTTTAAAATTTTAATTTATGAAAGGTTATAACTATAACTATGTGATACACATGAACGACAAACTATGCAGCCGAGCCATCGTATCTCAATTTATAGTATTAGCTTTTATTGGTTTTGGAATTTGGGTGGGCCAAAGTATCATTTTTTTTTTAACGGCGGGTTAGTTGTCAGATGTTAGTTGTTAGTTGTTGGCTCGAGTTAGTGTCGCATCCTCGGGCAGAGATACCAACCGCGAGCTTCTCCTTAGGGGATAACCCCACTCCTATAGTGTTTAATAATACTAGACGAGTACCCGTGCATAGCAACGAGATTTTATAGCGGAGATCGTTTTCGTGATAAAAAAAGGTTTATGGGTTATAAACGAAAAATAATAAAAGTTTGAGGATTTGAGGATTAAACATAATGTTTTGAAACCCGGTTAGACCCGAGTGGTTCAACTGGTTGAACCGTTCAGGTCGAAAACGGGTCAATTTAAACCAGGTCAACTCGACGGGTTGGGTCGAAAAAACGGGTCAAATTAAACCAGGTCAACCCGCCAGGTTTGAAGCATCGCGGGTCAACCCGGTTTTCGATGTGTATTAATAGTTTCTTTTGAAACATATGTTTTTAACATTTCATTTTTAGTTTCAACTTTTCACTTTTCACTTTTTTGGTTTTCCTTTATATTATTGGGTGGGCCTTAGCCAGCCCAAGTTAACACATAGCTCCATCCCTGGCCCAGATTGCAAATTTCGTCCCTGACCTTTCATAAGTGCAGGCGGCCTCCCTGTGGGAAAATTTGGGTTCGTTTTGGTCCTTTTTAAGTGAAGGCGGCCTCCCTGTGGTTTGCCAAAAATTGCAAAAATCATCCATAATCTTTCATAAGGAAAGGACCAAAATGGACTAAGTTTTCCCCACAGGGAGGCCACCTGCACTTGTGAAAGGTCAGAGACGAAATTTGCAATCTGGGCAAACCACAAGGACGATTCTTGCAAATTACTCTTCTTTTTATAATAGGGTTTTACTAATGACAACCTTAAGAGTTGTGAGTAAAAAAAGTATCTTTATTACATTCCAACCAATAAATGATTATTATTGAGTGATAATTTTTAGTGTCAGACATGCAATTGAAAACTGGATATACAATGAACATTTTGATTGTGATTGGGTGAGTTAACTTTCTGTAATCAATTGTAATTAAATTTGATCTTTTAAGAGTGGGTGTTATAGTCGTCGTTAGCAAAAGAATGTTGTGATCAATATTATGGAAGAGTGATAATGGTTTATGAAATTTGAAGACATTGTTGCGGAATATATTTGTGTCCTTTATAATTTATAAGAATTTTATTTTGTTAGACAAAAAAAGTTGATAATTCATATTTATTGTAGGAGTTTTTTTTATTATTATTTTTTATTTTTTTTATTATTACTTTTTTTTATCACTTTGTTGTTAAAAAGAAAGTTTCAAACAAAGCCTTATGTCGCATTGTGTCAAGTTTGAAACCACCACAAGCTTTGAATTTTTAAATGTTCCACACAAATGAGGGAGTGTTAAGGAGAAGTGGAAAGTGGTAGAATGACATGGAAGGTGTTAAATACCTCAACAATACTCTATTGATTCGTCCAATGAAAGAATGTGTAAGAGATCTAAAATGTCCTTAAAATGATCTATGTAGAAAGTGTGTAGTTGTTAGTGTACATATTAGAGTAGTATAATAGGGTGTCCCCATTTGGCACAACATATTTTAGTGAAGACCGAAGGTCGCATGATGAGTTAGTAAGGGGGTGTTTGGCTAAGCTTATGATTTGAGCTTATGCTTTTGTTATATAGGTAGCTTATGGCTTATATATCAAAAGCTCATAAGCTTATGGTGAGTGTTTGGTTAGCTTATGTTTAATAACTAGTTTGTTTAGGTTTGTTGGTTAATGACTAAAAGAGATATGGGTATAGAAATATGAACATCATATTTAAGTATAATTTAGAATAAAATGGTAATTAATAATAAAGCATCTTGTATAATCTTGATGTGAGTATAGTGGAGTACTATTTCTCGGTTCGTTGTCCCAGCGAAGATTTGACGGCGAATAAGTCGAAAACGAATGTGTGTGAGTGAAGTGAATAGAGAAAAATTGTTTTGATTTGGATTTATACTACAAATTATATGAATTAACAATCAAAATTAACTAATTAAGCTAAACGTACAAGCATATTAAGCACAAATGATAAAAACATAAACGCGAATTAAAAATAAAACGTCTACGTAACAAAATAAAACGCGAATTTTAAGCTACACTAGATCTACGGGCTCAAAAGTAATTTTTAAAAGTTCAAAATGATAAAAGAAAATTTTAGGAGAAAGAAAAATATTTTTTTTTTACTTTTTATTTATTTAATATGAATTAAAATCTATTTTTGTATTTTTATTTAATAAAAGAAATTTAAACTAATTTTAAAATGAAAAACTTATTCTAAAAATTTATTTTCTAAAAATATTTACAAACTGAAAATGAAATTAAGAAACAAATTCAGAAACTATTATTTTTTTTTTTTTTTTTTTTTTTTTGAGATTTAAAATGAAAATTAAAATGATTTAAAATTCTAATAACTATTTAAAAATAAAAAGAAATAGCAAATGAATTTATAAAAATATGAAATTTTCACAGAAAATCTAAACCAATATTATAAAGATTCTGAGTTAAAAAACTTTTTCAAAAATAAGCTGAAAGTGCTTATTAGCTTATTTACAGCTTATTACAAGTGCTTATTTATAAGCACTTGTATCAAAACTCTATGAAATAGAAACAGAAAGATCAATGAACTATACTCAGCATCTACAAACTCAATTCAGACCAGGAGTCATTCAGATTCAAGCATGAGCAGCAATTAGTAATCCAAATAAGCACTTGCTTAAGACAAATAAGCTCACAAACTAAACTATAAGGTACAGGACTAAGAACAAAGCATAAACTCATAGAATGAAACACAAAACAAGCAATGAAACCAGAACCACAAGCCAAATGAAGTAAATGTAGTGAAGATTAAAATCAGCAAGACAGAGCTTAAGTATCTACTTGCAGACTGGGAATAAGCAGTCAATTAAGCTAGAATCTAGAAACTAATTGGGGCAAAAGATCAACTACCAAGCTAAGAACAAGAAAACACTAAAAGCCCCATTCCAACATGGCCAATTGACATCTAATTAGCCTAATGTTCAGCAACTAAACTCTCAAAGGAACTAGCATATACTGACTTTTCATTATGCAACTGAGTTTTGACTAACTCTAAATTTCAAGCCCTGATTCAGTATAAAAGAGTTTATTGAACACGTTTAAGCACTGATTTCACAAACTTAAGCATAAAGAGCAACAGATTATCAAATTCACTGATTCAGAAATGCACGAGCACAAACAGTATTTAAATCAAAAGCTAGATTTGACTTTTATCTATATATCCTACTGATTTTATGTCATCATTGACCTGCATTAACCTAAGGGAGTCTACAGGTTCAGAAATCTCAGAAGCAAAACAACGAGAACAACTAAATTGCAGCAGATCCAAAAACCCTTATAACATTGTTTATACTACAAATGCAAGATTTAGGCTAACAATATCTGAACCAGTGATATAAACTGATGTACTAACTCTAAAGGAAGCTAAAACAACAACTGAATACTACATAAACCAACAGTATCTCAGAATCACATATCAACCATTTTCAAGCAGTCTTCATCTTTTGTTACTCTAAATCATGTAATATCATAACACAAACACTACTAAGGTTACGATTAGCTACAACAAGCAACAACGACAAATGTAAACTAATTAACCAGAAACTGAACTACTGAATTCTAATATGCAAATGGAAGCTAAAATTATGAAGAAAGGAACTTACAAATCTATACTCTAACTGAAATAGAGTGAATACCAACCCAAGCCTATCTTTGGATAGGCTTAAAACACTTCTGCAACTAGTGATCTACTATCATCAAACCCAGAATCATCACCATTAATAATTGTTTTTCATTGACCAGAATCTCAAAACTAAGTAGAAGCAGAAACCATTAATCAACATTCATCACAAGCTATTGTGAAGCTTGAATTAGCTTCTGAAAACAGTAAATGAGAGCTTGAAAACAGATTTGAAAACAATAAATTGCTTGAAAATTAAATGAGAAAGTATGAAAACTTGAAATTTTATTAAAACTGAAAATGATTACAAAGCTTTATAACAATCTCACTAAAATTTGGCAGCATTTCCCTAAACTAACAACTACTCTAAACTACTCCTACAACTAACACCTTCCAATCGTGAGAATGAGTAGCCTTTTATAGCTGAAAAGTGAGGGCTAAAGAACCATCTGGAATGAGCATCTTTAAACGAATATCCTCCTTTGATCCCTTGTGACAAACTTGGACCAATCACAGCTCTCTATTCTTCCTAATGACGTGTTCCTTCCACTAGAAACCTGCCACGTTTCATTCCATTCACTGCTACTTCTGACACGGTGTCAGTGGGTATGGGAATTGACCAATTAACCCTTAATACGAGGTTAATTGGTGTGGAATTTGGTAATTTTGGTGTGAGGTAATTTTAGGGTTCATGAGGATGAGGGAAAGGGGATGTACGGGGTATTATTTGGGGAAGGGAAAAATAATTACAGTTATATTTTTTTATTGTTTTTCCCTTTTTTTTATCGGTGTGGGTTAAAAAATGGAAGTGGGCCGGGTATGGCTATGGGCTTGTGGATTTATACAATAACTTGGACTAGGCTTGTAGTATTGTAGTTTTAGGATTAAGGCTTATGAAAGCAACTAGGACCAATGTGAGCCAAATTTGAAAATTCATTCCCGGCATCGGCTTTAAATGACCTTTTCCAATCCCGTGCTCGTGTTTGTTGATTTTGACTCGGTTTTGTCCAAATTTCATATATCCGTTCCTGCATATGTAAAAACACAAAAACAACGAATATCTTTGGCATTTTGTTAGTCTTTGGTCGTTTTTGGTCTTAAAATGGTAAATAAACGATATGTGATTTTACACATATCAAAATCTCAAACCTCTTTAAAAAACTACATTTTTGAGGCTTATTAAAACTCCTTTATATAAGCTTATAAGCCCACTTATATAAGCTTAAGCGAACATTTGATTTGAGCTTATTTGAGTCATATAAGCTAATAAACTCATAAACCCATCATACAAAATTATATAAACTTAGCAAAACACCTTCTAAGCTTGAAAAAAACAAGTCCATAACGTCATCTGCCATCAATAAATATCTCATTTTATCCCAGGACTTTAAACGAATACACTTATTTATTTTAAAGTAAATTACACGTTTAGTCCCTATGGTTTTGCAGATTTCATGTATAGTTCAAATTTTGACAAAATTACTACAGTCTTCCCCCGATGTTTGAATGTTGCTTGTCGCTAGTCCAATTTCGTAAAAACGTTAATTTCTCTCGTTATCTCTAGTCACATGCCATGCACATGAGGGTAGTTTAGTTATTTTGCTTTTTGTCCTTTCACTTATTTTGTTCGAAGTAAAAATACCATTACACTTTGAATTCTTTCTTCAACCACTTAACTCAATTTATCCATCTTCTTCTTCAACCTCCCACCTCCCCACCTCCACTACCATTGCAACTCCGACACACCACCACCTTCAAAAACCCACTGTCAACTTTGTTTTATATCTAGTTAACACAACAAATCATGAATAACCTCATATATAAACAAGCATAAAAATCAAAACCCATATCTCAAATACAATAATTTATCAACTAGTGCTTCGGAGTTCCATTTTTGGAGTTGAGAGTTGTAGACACAATATCGAGGGACTTGATCTACGACTTTCATATAACAATTTCGAATAATCATGTTTTTGAAGCTTATCAAGATGAATGTGATATTGACCCATAAAGATTCTTGATTGAATAAATGTTGTGGTGATGCGTGGGTTTTGCAACCTTCGCAATTAGGTTTTACCTCACAAGGGATCTTGAGAAGCTTACAACCCCCACCAGGCAGTGTACCTGACCGATGTAGTATAGTGAAATGGCAAGTACCGGGGGATTGATCGTTCTCTCGGGGAATAGTGTCGTTAGGATTGAAAACTACTCTAATTTAGGTCTAAGGGTTGAGGGATGATTCTTTTTGTATTTTTATGTTTTATAAAAGCAAGTAAAATCTCGGGTATTTGGAAGAGTGGGCGGAATTAGTTGCTAATCAACTAACCCAACTATCTACTATTGCAATTAAAATAAAATAACAAGAAAATTATATTGGTTGTGAAATTTATATGGAGAAAATGTGTTTACTTAGATTTCCTTACTCCCTAGCTATCTTTTACCGGTTGATTGGTTTGTTGTAATTGTGTGGATGACGGGTTGTATTCCTTTAAACCATTCGTAGGGCCGTGTACGATCTTCCCTAACTCTATAAGCTCCTACTTCACTCCTATGTCGAGCCGACTAAAAGCTCCTAACATGGGATCACTAGAATTCGCTTATGCATTAAATACAACCATATAATCGTAGTACACATCCGATTCATGTTTCTTAAGACGTTCAAGCAAGTTACTGTATAGGAGGTTAGCCAGTTTTCTTAAGCCTAACATCGACTTCCCCCACCCACAACAATCACAAACAAACCAACAACATGTAATCAATAGCTAGGTTTCATTAGATCCAAGCAAACACAAGAAAAACCTAGCCTAGCATATTAAAGTAAAGACAAGTATAAGATATAATCAAACAACACATAGACATATTGATTGATTTGAAAGGAGACTTATCTTTAATTGAACATCAAGGTCTCAAGGGTGAAAAACCCCTGAAAATACAGTGTTTTACGAACTAGGGTTTATCCCTAAAGTTCTCCCAAAAGTACGTTGCACACCTAATGAATGAAAATTAGAAAAATATATATATATTTTACAATTTGACGGCGTCACGTTTTAAAGTGTGACGCCGTCACCTCGCCGCCAAAACTCTCTCGGATTACTCAGATCTATTCTTGACGCCGTCCCCCTTTAAATGTCTCTGGGCCGTCTCCCTTTAAGCTATAATGTGACGGCCTACTCCCATTTACACGTGACGCCATCACGTGTAATTCTTCCAAAATCTTTCTAGGGCGTCTAGTGTAAAAATCATCCACCTCTTTGTCAAAGTGTGACGCCGTCACCTCGTAGAGAGTGACGCCGTCAGGTACTGTTTTCAGCTTGGTTTTGAGACTTTGTCGTTTTCTCCACTTTTATGCTCCAAAAACGTCCAAAATGCTTCCTTTTCCAAATTTTCTCTCCAAAGTACCTAAAATGACAAAAGGAACGATTTAAGGAAATATTTGATCAAATAATTACGGATTAGTGCTTAAATGACCCCCTAAAAGCGTAACACTTTTCGCCTTATCATGTGGTAAGATAATGATTCTGTCAACACGAGCAAGCGGGTCTTTAATAATAAGTTCATTACTTAGTTTTTAAAGCAACAACAACAAATTCTCATAAACATCCAACAATTCAAACGTGTGATGAGATCCCATTCTTGAACTTCACTGGGATAGCATGGTTGTGTATCCAGATGGTGAGTTATTGACAACTCATCAACTAACCTAACCCCATTAAAAGCATTGACTAACAGATCAATCTCGGTAATATACCTATGAAACCCCCCATGTTGGTGAATTATTATGGTGATTGAAGGCATGAACAAAATAGCGGTTTTAGCAAACTAAACTTCAAAACGATTTGTTAGTACGACATAATTGGATAACTTTATAAGTTTTTGTCCCATGTACGATATCGGAAAATATATCATCTGGTAAAAGGTTGAGTACATCGGAATAGGTGATGTTGGTTGCTTTCCTTTTTATCAGTATTCATGATGTTAAAAGAGTGGATAATTTTGTAGTCGTTTAACGGTGGTGGTTGTTTTTGGTCTTGTCAGTGACTATTGTTTTTTTAGCAAGTATTTATGCACATTTTTAAACATTACTAGTTATTACAAAAAGTACATTAATAAACATCACATATATAGTAATGAAATGTTGATTTTGACGAGTTAGAAATGTTGATCATACAAGTATATAATGGATGGTGATATTATTGAGATGCTGTTAATTCACCACAACTCGATGCTAGTAAATTCCTAGGTCTTCAAGTATATAATGGTAGTTGATGGTTGTAATGATGAATGATTGTACTTAAAAAATAAACAATAAACAAATAAATAAAAGGAAAAAAAATCAACAATTAAAAAATACATAAAAGAGCACAAAAATAAACATTAAACAAATGCATGAATTTTTTTTTGAACGGCAATTTGTGGCTACATGGCCCCTAGCTCAGAAGGCGTAGCGAGCCCACACAACTAGGTTGGGTCCAGCCTAGAAGGCAATGACACCCTTCCCTTTACACACGCGAGAGGAAACCCCTATCGTCCTAGACAAGACTCGAACTTGAGACCTTACCTAGGAGGGTAAAACCTCCTCCCAAATTGGGTGGCCATCTAAGCTAGGCTCATTTGGTTAAACAAATGCATGAAATGATAAAAAATAATAAATAAATAAATAAATAAATAATAAAAGTGATAAGACAAACTTACCTCATGTGTTTGGCACGTGACATGAGATAACAAGAGAAATTTACCGTCATTACAAAATTTGACTAGCGGTGAACAACATTTCAAACGTTAGGGAAGACTGCAGTAATATTGTCCAAATTTGGATTATACATTAAATGTGCAAAAACCTTGAGGACTAACGTGTAATTTTATTATTTCTTTTCTTTTCTTTTCTTTAACATCAATTTATTATTTCTTTTAATATGCTAGATAGTCGATAGACAACAGTGTGCAATTTATTGCTTCAGCCCTTGGAGCCATATGCTTGCACAGAAATGCATATTTGCTTCGATTATAATATACGGAGTAAATTAACATGAACACTGAAGCACAAAATGATATAAAGAGAGCCATCCTATCCGATTGACTCGTTGACAGACATGTGTACTCAGAAATTAGTAACGGTCCTTAACTGAATTGACTACAAAATATCTCGCCACTTCGGTAATTTAGTCATCCTCAAATAAGGTTCGCTCGCTACAAAAAGCATAGGTAGCAGGTGGAGCCGTCAAGGCATGGAGTTAGCCTAGCACCCCACGAAGAAAGTATTGGAATCATTAACGAATATAACTGACCATCATGACTCATTTCTCTTGATATATGGGTCCATGTATACCACTTATGGCATTGTTCTTTCATTTTCATCAACAATTCCACAATCTAAGAACATGCGCTTTTTATCTTTTTTTTGAACGACAAGTTAGTACAATACTATCAGTTAGCGAGTCAGAGACTCGACGCATCTGAGTGGGCAGAGCCCAACACAGATTCTTACCTAGAAGAAAAACCCAGTGAGGCTTGAACTTGAGATCTCATGGAAACAACCTCCCCCAAAGCTCCTTAAGAGACCTCATGTGGCCAACTGAGCTTAGCCCAGTTGGTTCTAAGAACATGCTTTTAGTTTATGCGGTTTACATATATATGATAGTATCTTATTAAAGTGAAAAGTACACCCTCTGTTACCAAATCTTTTTTCTTGTTTGATCCCCTAGCCATGTGGCCAATGTTATATTGTGCAGAGACATGCCACTGAAAACTTAATGTATGTGGACATGTTTGAGCTATCAACGTCGACGAGCATGGACGAGTATGAAAGATGGAGATATTAGTTTTGAAGCTTGCATATGAACTAAAAAAGACAAGAAAATTTGTATGCATGTAAAGATTGTAAATACATAAATTACATGAAGTAGACATGCTCTCGCCATACCTTATTAATTAGACAAGTTAAGGAACGTGGTATTACATTTCTGATAAGCTATATAGAGTGATTTGTTCGAGATATAATAGAAATATAAACTGTTCGAATTGAGATTGTTTAGGAAACAAAGGGATGTGGCAGTGGCATAACCAAAATCAAAATAATTTTTTTGGATACAAGACATGTAGGTTATATAGGAGGTTAGTGTTTGGGATTAGTGATGACAGTTTTTTCTTTGTGGAAATAAATGGTTACAATTGTGATTTCTTTTTAAGGAAATTGATTTGCACATGGTACAATTTATGCGTTAAATAATTGTATTATTTATATATCATACTTTAATTGTTTGTACATTAGATTGTGCAAATTAAAAACCAATATGTTTAAATCATTTGCCTTATTTTAAGGTTGTCTAAAAAAAATTGTTTAAGATATTTCACACTATGCTGAAAAAATATGAACGACTCATAAATCTTTCCGAGAACTACCATCGGTCCTCTCCAGAGTTTGGGTTAATGGCCCTATGTGTATTATATATTGTTTTCTCGAGTATTACTCGTCGAAACCTTAGAATATAAGATTGTGTTTAGTTAGTGAGAATTGAATCCATTTTCTAAAATAAAATTCACAAAAAGATGAAAAGGTATGATGCTTGTTTAGTCACCAATTTTTGATAAGTTTTATAAGGAAACGAAAGTTTCAAGTTTTAAATTCTGACTATAAAATTATTGGAAAAAGCTATTTACACTTCTAAACATTTTTCCTTGCACATCTTTTATTAATCCTTTGCAATTTTGATTTTTTCAAAAAAGTATCATCTAAACACGTTTTTCAAATTATCAACAATTTTTTAGAGATAAAAACCCGTATCGTTTAAAAAAAACCATCAAGATAGAGATTTAGAAAGAGAAAAAAAAAAAATTACAACTCAACACACCCTAATATTAATTGGGTCATTTTCAAACATTAAATCATTGCCGATTATCTACACTATTAGAACCTAAAAATTCTCAAAGATTACTGGCCGCAACCATATGATATATCTTCTAACATTAAGGGATCGTCCCTAGTAATCCACACCAAAACTCCAATAAATCGTATGATTTATCAGTTTATTTAATCAAGTCTTGCACGATGCAAATCCAACCTTAGAACTCAACTCTTACAAACTTACTAGTTACTCGACTACTCGTACTTCTTATGATATAATCAAAATGGGCCTCTCTTGGTGCATTATAGGAATATTATTAGGATGCCACTATCTTTCAAAGTTATTTTACTCGTGTCCTTTAACTCGCAGCCAGGCTGCTATGATAAGGCCATAGTATCGAACACATAGTCGGGACTCTGAGACCATAGGTTGAGTATTGGGCCTTGAAAGTGCCCAAAGCTTGGCTTTCATTCCATAATATGGCTTTTTAAGTATTGTTCGTGGGCCTAGAGCATTTGGATAGTCATCCATGTTATTTATTTAAACATAAAACATGTGTAATTGTTTAATACGGAGTACATGTTTTAATCAACAAATATCCAGAATAAAATAAGCTTGTCACTATAACCAATCATTTTGCATAAGATACTACCACCTTTATCAATTTTGTAATGCGAGTTTCAAATAAGATATTTTCTAATACCATGACATAGGAGCAGTTATGGATTTAAAACTGATAGCTATGAGGTATGTTTTATAAGATAAAGTAGACATGAGGCACATAGATTTCAAGATAAGCTGCATTTATTTATTTATAAAATGATGTTTTGACAAAGTTTTGTACTAGGCGCGACACAACCTTGTGATTTTCGAAAACTCCATCGGACCCGCCTCTTATAAGGCGTGTTACGATATGTGTTTAAAAAGAATTACGCAACGAAACATTAACCTTGTAGATATACAAAATCATAAAAATAATGTTCGACAAGCTTTATATGTGTTTCTGCATCGATTGAAGCAGATATAGGCAAAAATTAAAATCATGTAACTTGAAAACGGCTGAATTTACTCTCTTCAGGATTTTGGGAAGAACGAGTTTTGAGTCTAGTATACATGACGTAAGTATGTTATACTTGTGACAATTTATTACCTTTTACCGTCATCACCCTAAAAATGTATATTCATGATTCAATGATTTAAACCAAAACCTAAATGCAACATTATCAAAATTGCTAACCACTAAACCTTTAGTAAAAATTGTTTTGCTAACAAGCTTCCACAATGAAGCTACTATTTAAAAATTAGGGTGAAAACAAGGCGAGTTGAGTTTGAGCTCGGCTCGGTTCGAGCCTTGTTTTTTAAGCTCAAGTTCGGCTCGTGGTATATTATACATGGTTGGGCTGCCTCGTTTTTACGATGCGCCAATGAAAAATTAAAGCCCGGAGCTCAAGCTCAGCTTGTATTATATTTATTTTGAACTCGTTAATAAGCTCACTTATAATATAAATACATAACATACCTAGTGTCTTTAAGCTCCAGATTTCAATAAGGCATAGTATAAAACTCATACTCGTGCCCGATTTGGTCCATTAACTGTTAATGAGAAACAACTTAGACTCGAGCTCGAGCTCGAGCTCGGCTCATTTCCACCTTAAGACAAACCGAATCACAATTATTACACTTGACCAAATCCCAAACGCTACCTTCCACCTCCTATATAAACCCCCACTTGTCTTGCAACCAAAGAAAAGAAATCATTTCCAAACATCATTTTCCAGAAAGAGAAACAAGCAAAAATGGTGAACTACATGCTCTTTGTGACTGCTGAGCTTGAAAACCTAACCAACTTTCAGCCACGTGGCGGTGTTAACGCTCCTAATTTCACCTACTACTTCAAGGTAGTTTTTACCCCTTTTTTTTTTTTTTTTCTATCACTGTATTTCATTTATTTAAATTTTGATTTTTATATAAAAAAGTTAGGGATTTCGGTTTAGATCATTATGGTTATTTTGCGTGAATAATATTGTTGTTGTGGTTTATATATTCTGAGCTTTTGGCCTGTGCGTATTCATTTTTCGGGTTCATTTTGTTAAATAAGTTAGGGTTTCGAAACTTAAGGTTATGAATATTTTTGGCTTTGAATCGATGCGTTATAGGTTAAGTTAGTTTATTGATTTGTAACGGTAATAAGAGTGTGTGTTGTTGATGTTTGGATGTATGTGGTTGCTAATCGAGTATTTGCATAGGATCAAAGCGCGTAAATGTAGTGGAGATTTTGTGAAGTTCTGATCGCTGTCAATTTGCGGATCTGCTTGGTTACGCGTGTAGAAACCTGTTTTTGGTTAGTTTCTAAGCGTTTAGAGTTTAGCATACGCTATGTGATGGTTATGGTTAAAAATGCAGTACACTATTAATGGTTTAGATGATTCCAGTCGTCTACGTTTCATTATCTCT
>LBNU01002006.1:66896-80494 GCA_014162995.1 Artemisia annua | reverse complement strand
TTTTTTTTCTGCTTAAACTGTAGTTGTAGGTTTTTTTTTCATTGAAAGTAGATGCGCTACCGTACGCGGTTTGTTAACTCCGGTGGATAGATACCTTTGAGCATTTTAAAATTCGAGCAGAAATTGTAAGTTTAGCTAGCTCATTACTACCTTTTACGCATATGTCTGTTTTAGTTGTAGCCACTATTAAGGAAAATAAATATTGGGCCTGAAATGACCAAGAAAAGAGGCTAAATGGAGTATAAAATGGGGCAAGTAAATAGTCCATAAACAAATAATATTTTATTGCAGGAAATAATATATTTATGGCACCATGCCCGAAACTCCCTGCTTATTATTCGGCTAATTATTTATTCCGGTTTGTGACTTTGTGCAAAGCTATTGGCTGAAGAAACATTTTTTAATTGCACGGTTCCCTATTTCTCCTCCTATAGTATTTAGAGGGAAATACATAACATGCCTAGTTTCTTTAAGCTCCAGATTTCAATAAGGCATAGTATAAAACTCATACTCGTGCCCGATTTGGTCTATTAACAAATGAGCAACAACTTAGACTCGAGCTCGAGCTCGAGCTCGATCTGGGCTCCCTTTCCAGCTTAAGACAAACCGAATCACAATTATTACACTTGACCAAATCCCAAACGCTACCCTCCTCCACCTCCCTATATAAACCCCCACTTGTCTTGCAGCCAAAGAAAATAAATCATTTCCAAACATCATTTTCCAGAAAGAGAAACAAAAAAAATGGTGAACTACATGCTCTTTGTGACTGCTGAGCTTGAAAACCTAACCAACTTCCAGCCACGTGGCGGTGTTAACGCTCCTAATTTCACCTACTACTTCAAGGTAGTTTTTACTTTTTACTTTTTTTTTTTTCCATCACCGTTCATTTTCATTTATTTATTTTGATTTTTTTTAAATAAAAAAAGTTAGGGTTTCGGTTTAGATGATTATGTTATTTTTAGCTGTTGAAGGTTATGCGGTTATATATTAGTGAATGTATTGCTGTTGTGGTTTATATTTGAGCTTTTGCTATGCGTATTCATTTTCGGTTGATTTTGTTAAATAGTTAGGGTTTCGGAAACTTATGTTACGCTATTTTGTGCCTTTGAATCGATGCGTATGGAGGTTAGTTAGTTAGTATTGATTTGTAACGGTAATAAGAGTGTGTGTTGTTGATGTTTGGATGTATGTGGTTGTAATGAGTATTGATAGGTTAAAGCGCGTAAGTGTAGTTGAGTATTTTGTGAAGTTCTGATGCGTCATTTGCGGATCTGCTTGGTTACGTCGGTGTAGAAACCTGTTTTTGGTTAGTTTCTAAGCTTAAGAGTTTAGCATTGCTATGTGATGGTTATGGTAAAAATGCAGTATATTATGGTTTAGATGATTCAGTCGTTAACGTTTTATGCAACGGTTGTGTAACGGTGTTATTTTTGTTATATATTGTTGTTGTATTTTGTATTTGAGCTTTTGGGTAAAAGGGATTTTTCACCCTGGTAAAATGGTGTATTTGAGCTTTGGCTATGCGTATTGATGTTATGATATTTTGTGGCTTTGAGTCGATGCATTTACGTTATTGAGTGGTTAATGGTATAAAGTACGGAGGCTAGTTGTTTGATGCGCGATGTTTGGTGAGGTTTGGATGTATGTAGGTTGTAATGAGTATTGATAGGTCAAAGTGCGTAAGTGTAGTTGAGTATTTTGTGGTGTTTTGATGTGTCATTTGCGGATCTGCTTGGTTATTGTATGTGTACCGACAGTGTAGAAACCTGTTTTTGGTTAGTTTCTAAGCTCAATAGTTTACCATCGCTAATAGTAGACTGATTATGTAATGGTTATGGTAAAAATGCAGTATACTATGGTTTAGATGATTCAGTCGTTAACGTTTTATGCAACGGTGTTATTTTTAGCTATCGATTATGTTATTTTTAGCTGTTGAAGGTTATGCGGTTCATTTTTGCTATACATTGGTGAATATATTCTTGTTGTGGTTTATATTTGAGCTTTTGCTATACGTATTCATTTTTGGTTGATTTTCTTAAATAGTTAGGGTTTCGGAAACTGGTGTTATGATATTTTGTGGCTTTGAATCAATGCTTTTGCTATATTGAGTGGTTAGTGACTTAATGGTATAAACTATAAAGTATGGAGGCTAGTTGTTTGATGCGCAATGTTTGGACGTTTGGTGAGGTTTGGATGTATGTAGGTTGTAATGAGTATTGATAGGTCAAAGTGCGTTAGTGTAGTTGAGTATTTTGTGGTGTTTTGATGTGTCATTTGCGGATCTGTTTGGTTATTGTATGTGTACGTCTTGTAGAAATCTGTTTTTCGTTAGTTTCTAAGCTCAATAGTTTAGCATCGCTAATAGTAGACTGATTACGTGACGGTTATGGTAAAAATGCAGTATATTATGGTTTAGATGATTCAGTCGTTAACGTTTTATGCAACGGTTGTAACGGTGTTATCTTTAGCTATCGATTATGTTATTTTTAGCTGTTGAAGGTTATGCGGTTCATTTTTGCTATACATTGTTGAATATATTCTTGTTGTGGTTTATATTTGAGCTTTTACTATGCACATTCATTTTGTTAAATAGTCAGGGTTTTGGAAACTTATGTTATGATATTTTGTGCCTTTGAATGGATGCGTTTACGTTATTGAGTGGTTAATGGTATAAAGTATGGAGGCTAGTTGTTTGATGCGCAATGTTTGGTGAGGTTTGGATGTATGTAGGTTGTAATGAGTATTGATAGGTCAAAGCGCGTAAGTGTAGTTGAGTATTTTGTGTTATTATATGTTTGTGAAATTTTGGTGCGTCATTTGCGGTTCTGCTTGGTTATTTATGTGTACGTCAGTGTAGAAATCTGTTTCTGTTTAGTTTTTAAGCTCAATACTTTAACATCGCTAATAGTTAAATTTATGTGTCAGAATAAATTTCATTGAAACCTGACTGATTATGTGATGGTTATGGTAATGGTATAATTTGGAGATGTCGGATGGTATTTGTTGATTTATAAATGTAATGTTAGTGTGATAGTGAGATATATATTGTTGATGTTTGATGGTATTATATTGTATCTATAGTTTAATGAGTAGTGTTTTAATGTGTTGCTGCATGTTGTGAAGTTTTGATACCTATCTGCTAATTTGTTTGGTTATCGTATTTATATTTCACTGCAGAAATCTGTTTACTTTATTGAATCACAAGTGTAAACGTCATTTAGAACCGTTTGTTACTTGTAATTGGTTATAGTGGTCTCTTTTGTCTTAAACTAATCTTGGTGCGATTTGCGTAGTTATAACTGAATTGTGAAGTTTGTTAATAATGTGGCTCCATTTTAAACTAACTATATGGATGGTTTGATTCAGTATAAAGGGAATATTGTGCGTGCTCTGTATGTCAAACTTTCAAAATGGACTATAGCCGATTCTCGTTTTTATTATTAGGCACTTAGTGCTCCTTTATTACATATATGTGACACATCCATCTCAAAGTTTGAGTTGCAGTAGCAAACGAGATGAGATGCTCACAAAAAGCGTACTGGTGGATCATTTATACTGTCATCACAAGTTTAGCAAGCTATAGTGTGATATAAATTGGGGAAAGATAAACTAATGTTCAATAGATTGAAAAGTGTAAATGTCATTTAGAACCATATATGCATGGATATTTGTATAAACTACCGATTTTGTGTGCATGAGCATGTATATAGTTAAGGCTACTGCATATCAAGAGTCAAATTTCATCCTCTTTCTGATTTTTAAAACACAAATACTTTACTTAACAATGTGGATAAGTGCATTTATCTTGACTTCTATTAGCAAGAAATTACAAGCTTAGAGTGGGCTATCTTTTCTCCGAGTTCAGATATGATTGTTGTTTTGTTTGATTATATGAGATCGTTTATCCAGAACTGATAGATAGAGCATATGTGCTGGTATCTTTTCTTACAAATCATGAAAGTAAGCAATTGTCATTTCTCTCTTTCTGATTCTTCATATATATACAGTATCAGCTGTAGACTGTAGTTTTCTGTATCAGTTAAAATACTTGTGATGTACCTTATAGATACAAACTACTTCAAGAGTTATCTATAGTCAGAACACTGCTGTCTGTATTTGAAGTTCTTTGTTCTGCATCTTATTGTTTTAAGATGTCTTGAGGATTTTCTATGTGTTTTATATGTTATCTCGAAGAAAAATGATGGCTATGTTATCTTTAGTTAAACTGCTAATGTTGTCTCTTTCATTTTCTTCGGTGCAATTAATATAGATACAAACTACTTCAAGAGTTCCTTATTATTTCAAGTGATCTTTTGTAAGGTTTACTTACATATCTTGTCTTCATGTCTACTGTGCAGCTGAAGTGTGAAAGCTGTGGTGAGGTGACGGACAAAGAGACATGTGTGAGCCTGAACGAGGAAGTTGATCGGCCAAAAGGGGCCGTCACCAACCTTATCCAGAAGGTTAGTACTGTATCTTTTAATCTCTCTACAGGAAAGCATATGTGTTCATATGGGTGTCTTTAAATGTTTACGTAATTATAATGATGTGGGAATTTAAAATCACTTGCAGAATCAATATTACATAATCCGTAAAGATCTACAGATGAAATATCATAATTGGCTTAAAAAGAAATAAAAACAACAAAAAGGGCTATACATATTAGTAGTTAGTAGTAACCAGAACTAAATAAATATTTTGATATCTGCAAGCTAATAAACTAAACATATTTAGCACAGGATGTAACTACAGGGGCTGATATGTTTTGCCTAGATACAAAAAGTTTCTATTTATTATCAGGTCAAAGGCTGTAAAAGTTGATAAATAGTCAATGAAAACTAACTCATTAGGCTTGTACTCATTAAAATATAAAAGAAAAAGTTAGTCATATGTTCAAGTCCTCCATATTAAGACCTGAGATTATATGCTGGTTAGAGGTTTCTAGAGGTTAAAAGCAAGAGAGGTTGCTCCAGCTCTCTCGGTTTGTCTTGTTGCTCAATTAAAATGTTTGTTGTTTATAGAACATAGTTTGTAATTAAAGCTATGTATGCTTCTTCTGTGCATTGGACTACAATTAAATAAAACAACGGACAGGGAAGCATACACTACTTACAAGTCACCACTTACAATCTAATTTGTTGAATTGTTAAGACAGTTCTCACTTCTCAACAACTTGTATCAGTTGCTATGGATAATTGTCTTGCTTAGCTGTCCTCCAATTACATTATATCTGATGCTTAGTTGGTAACAGTTTTAAATAGTCGAGTTTAGTATCAAACTATATTAACTGCTTCTTACACCATTGTGTTTGTGATATATCAGTGTAAGTTCTGCAAAAGGGAGGGAACTGTGACTATGATCCCTAACCGAGGCTTTGCTCTTACTCGCCGCTACAGTGACGCTGGAAAATTTGCTCCTTTGATGGCATTTGACTGCAGGGGTTTTGAACCATTGGACTTCGCATTCAGCAGTGACTGGGAAGCTGAATCTGTAAGTTATAAACCACACTGAAATATGATACTCTTTTTAGATTTCTTTTAACTTAAAAATGAACTTCTTAGCAATGTTACGTCTTTTGAGCAACAAAGTTTAATACGAGCAAAGAACAATTTGAAAATTTCAAAACTCTTTTGGAACATTTGTGGTAGGTATTTTAGTTGCAGACTACGGTGTATACTGTTTCGGGCATAATAATTGTTGAACTTTTTATGTTTTGCAAGATAATTTACCTTTTCGCTTTCGTTTTCTTTTTCCTTATAGATTGCTGGGACCAAGTTTGTGGATATTGACTTGAGTGGAGGGGACTTTTCTGAGTATTGTGAGGTGGGCAAGTGTCCAGTGATGATCTCCAACTTGAAGTCTGAGTTCAGAGTCGTTGACTTGACCAAGAGAATTGTCTAAATTTGCCACTGGTAAAGTTGTTGATCCTGTCTACTGTTGAGTTGAAACTCATGGATTTCGTTCTTAGTGTAAAAAGTTGCTGGCAACTAGTGAACCAAGTGTCATGCATGATGAAAAAGATCTGTAAAGGGTCAAATTGCTTAGATTTGATCATATGCTTTTTGTTATGCTTGAAGCATTTCTTTGCCTGCATTTATCTGATTTACTGTTCTAGTTAGAATTGAATTGCAGGTGTTGCTCCATATTGATCCTTTGGGTCGTCTTATTTGAGCCCAACCTTTATGGTTTGAAATATGTCTGGACCAAAAAACCTGGCCCCAACCTGTTAGACCTATTAGGACTTGCATCTTGGATCGGGTCATGTTTCAAAACCGGGTTAGGACGTATTGCGGCCCTCACTTATTATATGTTTTAGGCTCATTTTTGCAATTACATGTTAAACTCCAACTTGACTGAAACTCAAGTTCTTGATAAGTGATATGGACCCGCTTAGAGGCGAGGCCAAAGTAACAAGATTGCATGTGGTTAGATAAAAGTAATTAGCAATTGTTTCTGTATTTCGATCCTGTGATCGTTTGGTTGCTTGTTTGGCCTAATTCACTTTATAAGCGAAGTATACCTTTAAAGTTTTTGGTTATCTGAAACTTCACTATGGTTCTGATTAGAACTGAATGGAGGTTGTGTAACCAACTTGATTACCAAATTAAACTGTAGTTATGGAAATGCTAGTCTGATGAATTTATGATAATGACATGTAACTTTTTTTCCTTTCAACATTCTTTGTAATGTTTGTTACGTTTAATCTTATTAACTATTAACTTATTAAGTAATAAATTAGTTTGGGCCTTTCATATACTTAAGTTCGTTTGGCTCTTCATATATTTTTGGGCAACAATTGTTTCCGACCAACAATTGTTTCCAACTAAACTATGATTTTGCAACTAGCAAGAATTGAACTTGTGAACATTTATATTTTAGTAGTGATAGTCAAGTCTTTTACCACTAGACCACCTCGAAATGGCTTACCCTTAACTCCTCAAGTATATGCCAACTAACCTATTCAATTGATTCCTTAACTTTTGTTGTTAAGTGCCGCATATTTATTTCTCACAATCATACTAAGATATATTTTGATTTTAGATAAAATCTCGTGAATGTATAGGATGCATACTTTAACTCATGTGTTAACATCAACAAGGCAGCATCAAACAAAGCACACGTAATGTTAAAATGCAAGAAACAAAGGTTTGATTTGCGTTTGAACCTTTTGTGTTTCACGTGACATGATTATTTGAGATATAAGTAAAACCTCCAAGATGAGTTGAGTGTTGTATAGGTATAAAATCACAATTTCTAGTTTAGTTTTATTTTCGAATGTTTACGGTTGATGCAATGTCACGCGTGCATTTTCTTAAAAGTGGGTACTCGATCATATCATCGGTTCATCCATTATATCAATCAACGAACAATTGAAATTGAACAACTTAACAACATCCATTTCGGTGACGAAATGTGGATATTTTTGTATATAAAATAAAAACTAGCAGGGTTCCCGCGCGTTGCAGCTGCGGGTACCCTGAAATAAAATTTTCCGGTGAATCATGTATTTTAGTTTATTATGTTCTTTTTGACAATAAATTTACGGATATCAAAATTTTCGTTTAGCTCGTGTCCGTTCGGGCTCGAGCCCGTTGGCTCGTGTCCGTTCAGGCTCGAGCCCGTTTAGCCCGTACCCGTTCGGGCTCGAGCCCATTTGGCCCGTACCTCGTTCGGGCTTGAATATTTGTATAATGTGTTTTATTATTTGTATTAGTGACATTTAATGCGGGAATTATGTTTAAGTTGGTTGTACAATATGCTTGATAATTTGTATTTCTTAGAGCATTAGGTGTAGGCTCGCCGATATTGATCGCCGTCCGAACTGGCAACATCAACGGCGAGCCGATGCTCGCCTCTACACCACAATGCCCTCGCCGTTCCTCTTCGTTGGGCATCTCCCCGTGGGCACGGCGAAGGTGAAAAGCAAAAATGTTGCAGCTTTTTGGTGTTTCTAAACGTTGTGTAACGTTTAATTTATAACATAAATATTTTGATATCTGCAAGCTAATAAACTAAACATATTTAGCACAGGATGTAACTACAGGGGCTGATATGTTTTGCCTAGATACAAAAAGTTTCTATTTATTATCAGGTCAAAGGCTGTAAAAGTTGATAAATAGTCAATGAAAACTAACTCATTAGGCTTGTACTCATTAAAATATAAAAGAAAAAGTTAGTCATATGTTCAAGTCCTCCATATTAAGACCTGAGATTATATGCTGGTTAGAGGTTTCTAGAGGTTAAAAGCAAGAGAGGTTGCTCCAGCTCTCTCGGTTTGTCTTGTTGCTCAATTAAAATGTTTGTTGTTTATAGAACATAGTTTGTAATTAAAGCTATGTATGCTTCTTCTGTGCATTGGACTACAATTAAATAAAACAACGGACAGGGAAGCATACACTACTTACAAGTCACCACTTACAATCTAATTTGTTGATTTGTTAAGACAGTTCTCACTTCTCAACAACTTGTATCAGTTGCTATGGATAATTGTCTTGCTTAGCTGTCCTCCAATTACATTATATCTGATGCTTAGTTGGTAACAGTTTTAAATAGTCGAGTTTAGTATCAAACTATATTAACTGCTTCTTACACCATTGTGTTTGTGATATATCAGTGTAAGTTCTGCAAAAGGGAGGGAACTGTGACTATGATCCCTAACCGAGGCTTTGCTCTTACTCGCCGCTACAGTGACGCTGGAAAATTTGCTCCTTTGATGGCATTTGACTGCAGGGGTTTTGAACCATTGGACTTCGCATTCAGCAGTGACTGGGAAGCTGAATCTGTAAGTTATAAACCACACTGAAATATGATGCTCTTTTTAGATTTCTTTTAACTTAAAAATGAACTTCTTAGCAATGTTACGTCTTTTGAGCAACAAAGTTTAATACGAGCAAAGAACAATTTGAAAATTTCAAAACTCTTTTGGAACATTTGTGGTAGGTATTTTAGTTGCAGACTACGGTGTATACTGTTTCGGGCATAATAATTGTTGAACTTTTTATGTTTTGCAAGATAATTTACCTTTTCGCTTTCGTTTTCTTTTTCCTTATAGATTGCTGGGACCAAGTTTGTGGATATTGACTTGAGTGGAGGGGACTTTTCTGAGTATTGTGAGGTGGGCAAGTGTCCAGTGATGATCTCCAACTTGAAGTCTGAGTTCAGAGTCGTTGACTTGACCAAGAGAATTGTCTAAATTTGCCACTGGTAAAGTTGTTGATCCTGTCTACTGTTGAGTTGAAACTCATGGATTTCGTTCTTAGTGTAAAAAGTTGCTGGCAACTAGTGAACCAAGTGTCATGCATGATGAAAAAGATCTGTAAAGGGTCAAATTGCTTAGATTTGATCATATGCTTTTTGTTATGCTTGAAGCATTTCTTTGCCTGCATTTATCTGATTTACTGTTCTAGTTAGAATTGAATTGCAGGTGTTGCTCCATATTGATCCTTTGGGTCGTCTTATTTGAGCCCAACCTTTATGGTTTGAAATATGTCTGGACCAAAAAACCTGGCCCCAACCTGTTAGACCTATTAGGACTTGCATCTTGGATCGGGTCATGTTTCAAAACCGGGTTAGGACGTATTGCGGCCCTCACTTATTATATGTTTTAGGCTCATTTTTGCAATTACATGTTAAACTCCAACTTGACTGAAACTCAAGTTCTTGATAAGTGATATGGACCCGCTTAGAGGCGAGGCCAAAGTAACAAGATTGCATGTGGTTAGATAAAAGTAATTAGCAATTGTTTCTGTATTTCGATCCTGTGATCGTTTGGTTGCTTGTTTGGCCTAATTCACTTTATAAGCGAAGTATACCTTTAAAGTTTTTGGTTATCTGAAACTTCACTATGGTTCTGATTAGAACTGAATGGAGGTTGTGTAACCAACTTGATTACCAAATTAAACTGTAGTTATGGAAATGCTAGTCTGATGAATTTATGATAATGACATGTAACTTTTTTTCCTTTCAACATTCTTTGTAATGTTTGTTACGTTTAATCTTATTAACTACTAAGTAATAAATTAGTTTGGGCCTTTCATATACTTAAGTTCGTTTGGCTCTTCATATATTTTTGGGCAACAATTGTTTCCGGCCAACAATTGTTTCCGACTAAACTAGGATTTTGCAACTAGCAAGAATTGAACTTGTGAACATTTATATTTTAGTAGTGATAGTCAAGTCTTTTACCACTAGACCACCTCGAAATGGCTTACCCTTAACTCCTCAAGCATATGCCAACTAACCTATTCAATTGATTCCTCAACTTTTGTTGTTAAAGTGCCGCATATTTATTTCTCACAATCATACTAAGATATATTTTGATTTTAGATAAAATCTCGTGAATGTATAGGATGCATACTTTAACTCATGTGTTAACATCAACAAGGCAGCATCAAACAAAGCACACGTAATGTTAAAATGCAAGAAACAAAGGTTTGATTTGCGTTTGAACCTTTTGTGTTTCACGTGACATGCTCCAAGATGAGTTGAGTGTTGTATAGGTATAAAATCACAATTTCTAGTTTAGTTTTATTTTCGAATGTTTACGGTTGATGCAATGTCACGCGTGCATTTTCTTAAAAGTGGGTACTCGATCATATCATCGGTTCATCCATTATATCAATCAACGAACAATTGAAAAACTTAACAACATCCATTTCGGTGACGAAATGTGGATATTTTTGTATATAAAATAAAAACTAGCAGGGTTCTCGCGCGTTGCAGCTGCGGGTACCATGAAATAAAATTTTCCGGTGAATCATGTATTTTAGTTTATTATGTTCTTTTTGACAATAAATTTACGGATATCAAAATTTTCGTTTAGCTCGTGTCCGTTCGGGCTCGAGCCCGTTGGCTCGTGTCCGTTCAGGCTCGAGCCCGTTTGGCCCGTACCCGTTCGAGCTCGAGCCCATTTGGCCCGTACCTCGTTCGGGCTTGAATATTTGTATAATGTGCTTTATTATTTGTATTAGTGACATTTAATGCGGGAATTATGTTTAAGTTGGTTGTACAATATGCTTGATAATTTATATTTCTTATGGGTGTTTTAATAAATGCATTAATTGTATTTATTGACCAGTTAATTAATTGTATTTAATGTACATAATGTTTTATTTATTGTATTTAATGTTAGTATTAATTGTATGTTAGAATTAAATATGGGGGGAATTTCTATAAGTAGTATGATATTAAATATCTAATTGTGTTGAATCACTTGTACTTTTAGCATTGAAATGTGTAAGGCTTAATTTTAAGTATTCTAATAATAGTAGGCCTTTGTGCATTATAAGATATAGTTAGACTACTAGTTGCAACGATATTCTACGCTTAAAGTTTAAACTATTTAGTTTCAAACCTACCTTTCACTACGTAATGCAAAGAACATTTTCTTGGTCAACGTTATTAAGGACTCATTTAGTACTTATAAATTTATAATATCACTACTAAGTAATTCTGTACATGGTGGAACTTTTAGCAGAAAATAACGATATGTCCTCTTTTATTTTAAGCAACCAACTAATAACAGCACCATGTCACATTAGATAACAAGAAAAGAAAAAAGAAAAAAACATATATTGTTAATATATATTTATAACAACTTAACTTGATGATACAAGATATAAATGTTGCAGATGTGTAAACTTTGATATTATTATGTTCGGCTCGAGCTCAGCTCGATAGCTTGACTAACCTTCGTGAAGAAAACTCGAGCTTGGCTCGAGAAAGTTTGAATTCTTGACTAACCTTCGTAAAGAAAACTCGAGCTTGGCTCGAGAAAGTTTGAATTTGAGCTCGACTTGAAAAGCTCGATGTAATGATGTGTTTTTTAGACCAACTAAACTTGAAATATAAGATAAGATTGAAATTCGGTTCGAGCTCGACTAGAAAAGCTCAACAAGGTTTTCAATAAGTATTTACATTTGTTGTATTTGCATATAATCCCTTGAATATTCATAGAGTAGTGATACTAAACTATATGCGTAAGAACATAGCTAATCAATTCATTATTTGAGATGTGATATACATCGTGTTTTTATTTATTTATTTATTTATTTATTTTAAATATTTTCACCATTTATCTTGTCAAATGTAATAATCTTACCATTAGACATATCTTCAAGCTTGTTTAGTGGATATGCAAATCATTTTTCATATCCAGTTTAAGAAAATCATTTTCCATATATATATATATAGTGTAACTTTCTTACGAGAACCACTTTTATCTGCAAGAACTGCGAGAACCACTTTTTAGTCATTGGATTAATTGATCAAGGGCTATGATGACTTGTGCCATTAATGTAATTAGTAGAAGAGTTAAACTAATATTTAAAAATTTGAAAGGGTATTATAGTAATTTTTCTTTTAATAAATATCCCATTAATTTAGGCATTACTATAGATCCAAAACTAAAAAAAATACATACATTCATCTCTCCTCTTCCATAAAAAAACTGCCGTCTCCTCCCTCATCACAAACCCTAGCCACTCCATTTTTTTCTTCTCCCACCTCCCTCTAAACTAAAAATCATTGAAGACCATATCTTCTTTTGATCTCTATATTCCACGAAAAAACCACTTTTCTTCTAGATCTAAACATCGATCTTAAAAGTCGTATGGTTGATGATTTAAGATCTGATGCCGAGCGTGAATCTGGTTCTGTCAATGGAAAACAAATGAAGTGAGATGATCGAAACTATACAAACATTTAAGGTACAAGTTACCATAATTGTATTATAATATTATATCAACCATCTTAAAGTTTTTCAAATGTAAATGATTGAGATAAAGTAATATGGCACATAGATCATGCCACGTTAATCATGTTGTGTCACTCTCCTATAGTCCTTTTGGTATTTGTTTGTCAAAAAAATAAAATATAATATTATATGGGGTAGTGACATATAGAGAGCATTGTATGAACATTATCTGGTTTGATCTATTTTATTTTTTGTGTTTGGCCTATATTTCCGTAGTTTATGTTATTTTTTGTTTTTCTGTGATCAAATGTGAATTGCAGTTAATAATTATTTTATTAGTTTGACTCAATCGTGAATTAAAAGATTTTTTTTGTTGATAGTGGAATTAGATTTAGGTATAACATGATGTTTTTAAACATGTATGTGTTTTAAAACAGGCATGTTTTAAAATATGATTGCGTATAAACATCTATGTTTTAAAAACAGAACATGTATGTTTTAAAAACATGTATGTTTTTTATTTTGTAAGTGTAATAATAAAATAGAAACGGAAGCAATTATTACAAGAATGTATTTTAACAAGTGTGCATACATGTTTTAGTAGTTGCATATATGTATTTCAATACAATTCTATTTTAATAATATTATTGTTGCTAATTTTTGCACTTTTCTTTGTATCAGGTGTAATTACAAGAATGTTCATGGCTATGAGTGTGCATATATGTCCGACTTTTAAAAAAATGTTGATGGCTACGCGTGTGTATATATGTCCGACTTCTAAAAATGATGATAACAATGAGTGTGCACATATGTCCATTTTGTGTTGAATGTTTATTAGTGCTCACGTGTATAGATCGATTAGATTAATGTATTTATGTTTTTTAGAAATTTGTATTTTAGT
>LBNU01002006.1:15643-54449 GCA_014162995.1 Artemisia annua | reverse complement strand
AGAGGAAGAAAAACGGTATGGAAATAACGGGAAAACGCCCTAAGCACGCACACGGCTAAAACGTAAGAAAATACGGAAACTATTAAGATATAATGAATACAAATGTGTCACACGTTTTTCGGTAGGACGTACTTAATTAGGCCATTATAATCGTTTACATACATCTATAACTATCACGGTCTTATTAATTGCTTGGGCTGTACAGATAAAGTATTATCTATAGTTTTGTTTAAGAGAGGACCGGGAAAAAACGTAAGAATAAAACTGAAAAACGTAGTAAAACGGACAAAACGTAAGAAAACGACGGTAAAACGTGAGGGAAAATGAAGAAAAACGTATGAAAACGAAAAAAACGTAAAAGAAGAACGGACAAGAACGAAACAAAGACGTGAAAAAAAACGTATGAAAACTGGAAAAACGTAAGAAGAACGGACAAAAAACGTATGAAACAGAAAAATGGTGAGAAAACGGACGTAAAACGTAAGAAAAATAGGACAAAAACTATGAACGAAAAAAACGTGAGAAGAACGGTAGAAAAATGTATGAAAACGGAAAAAAACGTAACGAAGACACGTTGACTAAAAACGTAACAAAGACAGACAAATAACGTATGATAACTGAAAAAACGTAGAAGAACGGGACCAAAAACGTAAGAAAACGGACAAAAATCGGGAAACGTGAGAGAAAACGGATAAAAACGTAATGAAAACGGAAAAACGTAAGAAAAACGACAAAAACGTAGAAAATGACAAAAACGTATGAAACTGGAAAAAACGATAAGAAGAAACGGAAAAAAACGTAAGAAAAACGGACAAAACGGAAATAATAACGTGAAGAAAAATGGACAAAAACGTAAAGAAAAACGGAAAACGTTCGAAAAATGGACCAAAAATTGTAAGAAAACACGGACAAAAACTTGGACGAAAAGGTATTAAAAAATATACTAATATTACTAGTTAAATAATTAAATTAATAAAAATAAAAGCTAGGGACGATTCTTCTGCATTCTCTGTTACTCTGTTACGAACCGTTAGGACTTATTTGGCAGTTGGTATTAACGAGAAGGACGGACTTATGTAAATACAATCTAACAGAAAACTTAATCAGACCCGTTAGTATACACAACATCGCAAGTATTAGTAAGTTTCATACCCCAAGTTACGCAAAATTAAAAGTTCCATACAACAACTTAGTAAATACGTGATTCAAGTTGGATACATTTATGAAATCATTATCCCCTATTTTTTTTAATCGTTTTTTTTTAAGATGCTTAATTAAGTTAATAATTTTCTTATTTGTCATATGTTTATAACTATTCATTTTTTTCCTCAACCCCACCATCTTCTATTTTTCTCTTTCATCAAGTCTAAAATAACCTTTTTACCAAAGAATAACTCACTAAATTCTTTTAATAACTACAAACACACTACATGCAATTTAAGATCATTACAGTCAAACAAGCTATTACAATTCAAATTAAGATTATTTAATGTGAACTTGTGAAGTGATGAAGTTAGGGTTTATATATGATCTTCGATTAGTTCAACCATGATTTGTGAATGGTTAGTAATTTCAAACACCTTTTATTTATTTATGGAGAAATCTTAAGTGTATCATGATTCTTTTATTGTAAAATTTTTGGAAGTTAGGATTTATATAAAACATTTGTCTAATGTTTATTTATGTGACATTGTGTGTTGAAGAAATCACATTGGAAGTGTAGCGATGCGTTGTCGCACCTGAGCAAGCAGAAATCACATTGTGTTTCATAGTTTCGGACCGGAATTGCTTTGCTTAGTTAAAAACAGTTATTCTAATGTATTTTAGTTGTACATAGTGTTTGCACAATGAGGTACGTATTTTGATATTTTTTCTCTGCCGGCCGATATATCGTTTGCACAACAAGGTTTGTGTTGTTCCATAAGAGCATCCGGTTATTCTAACTTAAACACCTTTGAAGTCTAACACGAAATTGTTTGAATGAAAGTGGAGCCACAGATTGACTTTGATTATTTTGGAAGTAAAAAGTGTTCATTCACATTTGCAAGAAATACCAAGTGAGTTCGTGCGTTTTACTTGTTTATTCGATAAAAAAAAAAGGTTGTTTCTGTATTTGCATTTTGTAAAGTGCTTATTTATTGTGTATGTAAGCTAAAAATTATCAAATTAAGTTATTTAACAGTAGGGAAACTGGAATGTCTAGAATTTAGGTTTGAGATAGTTAGTTTATGACGGTCAACAAAGTGAATTCAAGTGATAGTGTTACTATCACCTTCTCTGCTTATATATAAGGATATTTGCAGTATTTAGCGTTAGTAAATTAGAAGTTAAAAAATTAGCGGGTTGATGCCATATCTACTGTGGGTATGTGTAAGTTGTGTTCTTTTATTTGTTTTGTTTTATAAAGCTTAAAAAATTAACAGCTAATGTCACAGAGATCTCTTCACCACGTGACTACAATCAGAGGTACAAACACAAAATGTTCTTTGCGTTATGTCTAAATTGTAATTTTGCTGTTGTGACTGAAGACAGGCTTATGTTAGGAGTTTTTCCTAAAACACTCACGAGGCAAGCTAGCCATTGGTTAAAGAATGAAGCTTCAGATACTATTACTACATGGGCTATCTTGAAGGCCAATTTTTAAGCAAGTACCTTCCACCCTCTAAGACAACCAATAAGATGGAGGAGATCCATAAATTTAAACAAGATGTGGATGAAACCCTTTATTGAGCATGGAAAAGGTACAAAGGGTTTGGATGTTCCAACACTCCAGATGCGAGACTCATAGGGCCGATCCCCAAGATGACTTCCGCCAATGGTAAGAAAGCCATTCAAGAAATGGCTGATCACTCATAGATGTGGCACGATTGAGCAAATATTAGGTGAACAGGTGGGAAGAGAAATGAATAAGGTAATGGAGAAAGTGCATGTAATACAGGTAGGCTATGAATTATGCTTTGGAGCTCACTTGGCCAAGGATTCCCCCTTGAAAGAGGAGGGGAAACTGGTTGAGGATGCGTACTATGACGAGTTATTCAGAAGGCCTTACCCGGGTACCACGGGTAGGTATAGACAAGGGGCAACGGGCTACTTTGTCAAGGAAGAGAACAAGTCATCATTTCAAGAGAAGAGGCAAATCATGGAGGACATATTGACCAAGTTCATGATATAATCTACTAAGAGGCATGCAAACTGAGGTATTAGTGAAGGAGATTCGAGCATCAACTGATGTGACACTAAGGAATCAAGGAGCATCGATCAAGAAGATCGAGAAATATGTAGGGAAAATTTGCTAAAATGCTTCAAGAGAGATTTTCAAGAACTCTTCCTAGTTCTACGGAAACTAATCATAGAAACCATGTGAAGGCAATTACAACAAATGAGGATCCAACTTTTCACTCTTCTTTTTTCTAATCATGTTTCTATATTGTGTCTAGTGTTGTGAAACAGGTTGATCAGGATGCTCGTGTGGATGATGTGGCAAGCAAGAGATATGTGTTACCTAAGCCGACACCAATGGTCGAGCCATATAGGGCACCTGTTTCTTTCCTCAACCGATTGAGGGAAGTGAAAAATGTTAATCAAGACAAGAAATTCTTGTCTAGTTTGAAGAAATTACACATCAACATTCCTTTCGTTGACGCTTTAAAGAAGATGCCTAAATATGCTAAGCATTTGAAGGACTTGTTGAAGATCGAATCGAAGCTTGAAGAGGCATCTAAGGTAAAAATGAACGAGAGGTGCTCTGGTGTGTTAGAGAACAGGTTGCTTTCTAAGAAAAAAGACACGAGGAGAAGTTTTAATTTACCTTGTTACTATACCAATAATTTGGGTGACTAAGGAATTCAACATGACTTCTAGAATTTGGTTGATATCCCCCAACAAGGTCAGTTACAAGGCATAATCTTTTGATGATGTGGGTCACACAACACTTACTGCAGAATCTTCTTATACTTCACTTTTTACATCAAGGTTTCTAGAATACTAGTAATAAAATAAGATTTTAATGCCTCCAAACTCTTTTGACTTCTTGTCTTCTTCAATGCAAGATAAATGACTGCATCAAACTTTTCTTATTCCAAGTTTCCAACTAAAAAGTCCCCAAAAGTGGGACCTCTTTAATGACATTAATCTTCACATGAGTCAAACTAAAACGCAATATATATCGGATTTAAATATTCAATGACAACGCAGAGATTCTTCCTTTCACATGACCAGCATTATGAACTCTCAAAAGTACAAAACCACTAAAAATTCCCAAAAAGGTATGATATCTCAGCCAACTTCTCAAAAATATACAAAACTAACATTTTTTCTCAATTTGATCATGTGCGAATGTACGAACGTGCGACTCCACTGAATGTGCGACACATATTCAGTTTTTTTAATAATAAAGTACAGTGGTAGGTGGGTATATTAATGATTGAATTTTAGCTTTTTAACTTAAATGACTGATATACGCTTATCTTTATCTCATTCACTTATACCACCATATCTCACCTAACTCACTCCCTCTCTCTCTAAAAAATTCCGGCCACCATATACCACCATATTTACCACCACTTGAAGTTTTTCTTCTTTTTTTATTTAGATCTACAAGTTTATTTTTTTAGATCTACAAGTATTTGCCACCACCATAAACGGATCTTGCCGCCACCACCATCACCAACCCAGATCCGACACAATCGAAAAACAAACACCCCTTTTTTTTGTTGGTTCACTGTTAAAACCTGAGCTTCGATAAAATCCAACACAATCGAAAAACAAACACCCCCTTTTTTTTGTGGAACCCATTAATATTTATTCCTAAAACGTCAAGATTAGTGATGAGTTGACTCGTTTCCGAGTCAACACGCACGTATGTTGCGATGTTCCTACATTTCTTCTTCGATCTACATGAGTGGTGATGATACAAGGTGATGGGGATAGTTTTTGGTGGCGCGTTGTGGTGCTAGGGTGGTGGTGATGATGGTTGTTGGGCGCGTGAGTCACGACAAGATGAAGAGGGAGTGATGGTGGAAGTGTTGGTGGTGGTTGTAGAGGTGGTGGTGGTGGTGTCATGGGTGATGCCGGCGATGGCTGTCAAAAAGATAGTTTGGTTGCTGCCGGAATATATGGGTGTCACCGGAATAAATGGTTGTTGCCGGAATATATGATGGTTAAAAAAATAAGTCACGAATTCGCACATGACCATTTCACACATTCCCACATGACCATGTCGCACATTAAAAAGAGGGTATTTTGGTCTTTTTAATTCTTTTGTAATAAGATAAAAAAAGAATATATGGGAAAACATCCACTTACCACAATATTTATTATTAAAAAAATGGACACATGTCAAAAAACTAATGGAATCGCACATTCGCACGTTCGCACATGACCAAATTGGAAAAACATGTTAGTTTTGTATCTTTTTGAGAAGTTGGCTGAGATATTGTACCTTTTTGGGCGAAATGGTCGGGAAAAATACTTTTGTTTTTACAAATATTTTGTGAAAAATAAAGACAGATTCTAAAATCTATATTTGAGAAATAAAATTCACATGAAGGACAAACATGGAGAAAAGATGAAGGCATAGGTTCACATCCGTTGAAGTGGCAAGGGTGCGTTAGTCGAGGGAAAATACTTTTGTTTTTACAAAATATTTTGTGAAAAATAAAGAAAATAGAGATCGTGTTCAAATTAATGTTTTCCAACAAAATATTTTGCAAAACACAAGTCCTCTATTTCCTAACTTAACAAGGAAAATTACAAAATAAATTTTAGTCGTTTTTCTTGTTTTCCTTTGTAACCCACAACCCTCCTTGACTCCCTCCCTTTCTTCAAAATAGAAAACATACATCAACTAAATGCGTTTTTCTATATTTTCAAGTATTTTGTGAAGATAAATTTCCTTTCCAAATTTTTACAAAAACTAAAAATAGAAAATAAAATAATTTTTTCTCCAACTAAACGCACCATAAGTATTTTCCTATTTCTAATTTGTACAAAGTCGAACTACTTGCTAAGCCTACCTAAAAAAAAGTAGGAAGTCGTTATCGTGTCTCTAACACGGAATTGAAATAGGTCTCACCGTCTCAGTACACACAAATTCCTAACTATTGCCTAACAAAATTTGGTAACTTGAACAATGAATTACTAAAAAAGATGCAGAATAGAATAACAATAAATCAATAATAACATAAAGAGTATTATTATTTCATATGAACAACAATAAGAAAACAGTATGCATGCATCCCGGAATAAATACACTCGTCAAAAATCGACTATCCGTGTAATCAATTACAACAATATAGAACCTAAGCTGATCATACGCCTACAGCTTGTTCTTATACTGACAAGTTTGATTAGCGATCCTTCTGTTTTGTATATCAATATTCACATCACACGTCGAAGTAGACGTGACATGAATATGAATAAAAAGAACACGAACTTTAGCCTTTATCCTCGTATACGTAGTAAACATCAAGTTACCTCCTAAAACCTCCCTATATATCTCCGAACTCCTAGCCAACCGATCCGCATAAACAGTTAACGTAAGATTCAACTGTTTCTTATCATCAGACCCAATCCTGCCAGCTGGAACAGGAACATTGCCAATATCTTCACCTCTGTACCTTACAATAGCTGAACTGTTTTTGTACTTGACACCAACTTTGTTAGGGTTTTCGATAGAGATATCAAGTCCTAGTGAAAGATTTAAGGAAACTTGTAGGCCAAGAGGGTTTATGGAAATTTCGAAATCTTCTAATGATACGTTGTCCACAGTTAAAACAGGTTTCTTGGCTTTAAATACTGTTAGACCTAATATTAGCAACACTAAAGCAATAGTAAAAAACGTTCCGAGTACCGATGACCATATGATTATGCATCTGCGACGTTTACGTTTCTTGGCCTCGTCGATGGTGACGGGAACTGGGACGGCTCGGAGTGGTTGTTCTTGTTTTTTCTCGACGTCCATGTTATATAATATCAGAGAGGTGATTGTGAGTTTACGGTATGGAAATAATTTCGGATGTATATATATAAGTGGGGAGAAAAGAAAAAATGGTATAAACTGTTAAAAACGCGGTGTACTTTAATTGTTGGGAGTTGGGAGTTGTCTATACATGTGGGTCATTCTTTATAGATTTTGATGTGTCGATTTTTATTTAATGTGTCAAATGTAAGACTATTTTTATTCTTTTTTAGTCAAAATGTGACCGCTACAATTTAATATTTAATAATATAAGTTACGTAGTACGTATATTATACGGACGCGGTTGATTTTTACCACCATTTATTTTTTTAACTTTTGGACGTTACTTATTACTCCGTATTAGTATTGTTATTGAGAGTAAATTGCATTTTTGGTCCTTGTGGTTTGGCCAAATTGCAGGTTTGGTCCCTATTATTTCGAAAGTGCAACGATGGTCCTTATTTTGAAGTTTTGGCTGCATGTTTGGTCCCTAGCCAAAGTTAAATGACTAAAA
Source organism: Artemisia annua (assembly GCA_014162995.1). NCBI lineage: Eukaryota > Viridiplantae > Streptophyta > Magnoliopsida > Asterales > Asteraceae > Artemisia > Artemisia annua. Next base: position 46,977 of record LBNU01002006.1, on the reverse strand, counting down.
TACCCTTGTCTTTCTCCCCTTTAATTTTCAGATTACTTTTCCTTTTTATTTATTCATCCAATACTAAGAACATAAACAAGAACCCAGATAAACAAAAATTTTAATACACTTAAATATCTAGTAAACTCATATCATCAACATAAAAAACACCCGCTCTCAAGACATAAACTTAACCATATCCTCATTTTTACCAAACACTACATCTATAACATCCAATTATCTTCATCAACAAACACATAAAACAAAACCCATTAACCCTATCCATCCCTATTAAATCTAACATTCATCCACCATATTTATCATGTCTCTGAATCACCACCGCCTTCAATTGGGGTTCTTAAATATCATTAATTCATCTCATAACACACCTAATCCCAACTGCCGGCCACCTGTAAATTCCGGCGAAGGCAGAAAACTCAACCGACGACCAGATCTGAAAAAATTGTTACCGCTCGGCCACCTGTAAATCCCTAAAATCTTGTTGAAGTTTATTAGTGCTTTTCATTGTAATTGTTGTTAATACTTTTGCAAGTACACATGATTTGGCGGTTGTTTATGGCGACAGCAGACGACGATGACGTGTTTTTCAAATTTCGGCAGGGTTTACGGCGCGTTTTTCCATGCTATTAATTTGATTTTGATGATTCTAAAAACCTCTCAAGGTTTGTTAATGGGTTTTGATATTTGAAAGCCTCGGTAAGGTTTCTATTTAATTTTCATGGGCGGTGGTGGTGTGATTGATAGGATGATTTTTGTGGTGGTTGAAAAGTTTTAGAAAGATTTTTTGAAAGATAGGGAAATTAATGTTACTGATTTTGGGGTTTTAGAGAAACGAGCATGGTAGCCCGCGCGTTGCCGCGGGATTGCTTTGTTTGTCTATAGTGTCTAGTTTTTCGTTCTCGTGTTTATCGTTCGTTGTTAATATTTGTAAAGGCATCTTAAATTTTGTTGGTGTTATTATATTGAAAAAGTTGGATTAACTTTTTTATTGGGCCTAGGTTTTCCTAGTTTAAACATTTAAAACGATAACACGACGAATTAACTCGACATGTTTGGCTTGCTTTTGTTTCTAATTATATATATACTACATATAGCATAATCACCATGAAACATGCATCAGATTAAAAAAAAAGGTTGCTGTAAGTTTTTTAGGTAATAAATGGTAATTCATCATAACTGCAAGTTTTAATCATACAATATTTACATAGTCTGAATAAATTATAGTACCAATAATTGAAGTAGTAAGACTGATTTTCTCATGAACATGCTTTCAATAACAAAAAAAAAAAAAAAAAATAAAATAAAAATAAAAATAAAAAGGCCAAATGTCAATATCTGGTGCACTTTTGTGCTTCTGTCGAACTTGTTTGCTTTTCTAGATTGTTAATTTGATTGGTGATAAAGCATCGGCCAAAGAAAACAAAGACCCTAGTATTGAAGCTGGAAAGTACGGAAATGAAACCATTTGCATTCTGGCAATAGCTTTATAGCTTCACCGGCCCTGGACGCTGCAATTGCTACATCGTTCTTTGACCTGTTCATAGTATTTGTAGTTCATGCTTTTTAAAATTGGAAGATATATTGGTAAATATTACGATACTTAGAAAAAGAGAATACCTAATCAAATCTGAATCTGTTAGCTACATGTTTGATGGTAGCAGTATCGACCGCTTCGATTCGGGAAAATAATTCAGGAAATGGGATTCTACGGCCATATGTAACCAACTGCAAAAACCTTCTGATGTTATGCACCTGTTGTCCAATGTACAGGAGTGTTTGGGATAACATACCACAAACACATATTCAGTTCCATTTGGCAGAGCTCACCTTACCCGAAACTTGCAGTTCACATCTGCGCAAACCAAACAAAATGATGAATACAAAATCAGAAAAAGAAAGACCACTTAAGGGAGTGTTTGGGATTTTCTTACTAAGAGTGACCATCTACTTTAAATATTTTTTTTGAGTAACTGTAGAAGTAGCACCAATGTAAGACTGGTAAACCCAAAAATCATCACAAAGTAGAAATTCCAAAATGAACGAATGAAATACAAACCCGATATTCTGATTGCTATCAAGGAACTTCCTCCATTGTTTCCCTGGCTTATCTGCAAACGGAGCAAATACATTCTAATTAGCATATGTTCAATCAAAAAAACCGCAAACCGCCAAGTCATATAAAAAAAATCAAAAGCTAAGAGACCGAAAGTAAATAATAGTAACTTGATATTTTGTTTGGCTAATACATTAGCCAAGTACAACAGTAATGGTTATGCCTACCTTAAACCACTCTTATGCACTGACACATTCATTAAATCATATAACTATAAACCATAATATGCAAACGTGAACGAAAGAGGAGGAACCCTGAATCTTATGGTTTCTCATTAGCAACCAAAAGTTTAACCATTAGANTAGCTTCACCGGCCCTGGACGCTGCAATTGCTACATCGTTCTTTGACCTGTTCATAGTATTTGTAGTTCATGCTTTTTAAAATTGGAAGATATATTGGTAAATATTACGATACTTAGAAAAAGAGAATACCTAATCAAATCTGAATCTGTTAGCTACATGTTTGATGGTAGCAGTATCGACCGCTTCGATTCGGGAAAATAATTCAGGAAATGGGATTCTACGGCCATATGTAACCAACTGCAAAAACCTTCTGATGTTATGCACCTGTTGTCCAATGTACAGGAGTGTTTGGGATAACATACCACAAACACATATTCAGTTCCATTTGGCAGAGCTCACCTTACCCGAAACTTGCAGTTCACATCTGCGCAAACCAAACAAAATGATGAATACAAAATCAGAAAAAGAAAGACCACTTAAGGGAGTGTTTGGGATTTTCTTACTAAGAGTGACCATCTACTTTAAATATTTTTTTTGAGTAACTGTAGAAGTAGCACCAATGTAAGACTGGTAAACCCAAAAATCATCACAAAGTAGAAATTCCAAAATGAACGAATGAAATACAAACCCGATATTCTGATTGCTATCAAGGAACTTCCTCCATTGTTTCCCTGGCTTATCTGCAAACGGAGCAAATACATTCTAATTAGCATATGTTCAATCAAAAAAACCGCAAACCGCCAAGTCATATAAAAAAAATCAAAAGCTAAGAGACCGAAAGTAAATAATAGTAACTTGATATTTTGTTTGGCTAATACATTAGCCAAGTACAACAGTAATGGTTATGCCTACCTTAAACCACTCTTATGCACTGACACATTCATTAAATCATATAACTATAAACCATAATATGCAAACGTGAACGAAAGAGGAGGAACCCTGAATCTTATGGTTTCTCATTAGCAACCAAAAGTTTAACCATTAGACAACATGTACCAATAAAACCAAAAACTACGCAGCATGCCATTCTTTGTTATATACAATGTTAGTGTTCACTTATAACTTTAGAATTCTAATTCCAGACTTTAACTAATTTCATAAAATTATAAAACATATCATAAACTAATTTCATATGATCATTATGCAAAAAAGAATCATAAACTAACTGGACAAAATTATGAAAAATCAAATACTTAATAAATCAATGAAAAGCACCTTTAATGTAGCTGTGGTGGTGATGTCAAAGATGGTTGTGCTTTTCAGCAAAGATGGTGATCGTCGGTATGCAGATGTGGTCTTCGGTGGTTGCAGGAGTAGTGGGTACGTGAATATGACGGGAGTTGTGACTGGTAGGAGTTGAGTACGGTAGAAGAGCTATCGAAAGAGCCTCACAAAGTTTAAATCTGTTTGGAGTAACTGCACATTTAAAACATATCCATAATCAACAAACAATCTCTATAGAAAAATGAGCTATGAACATTTTTTATACGTATTGTATGAATTGAAGAAAGTATCTGACCCTAGTACATGTGGCGTATATTGATGACCTAAAACACACCTGTTAAGCATCCGTCATATTACTGAATTTTCACACTGTATGGCCTTTTCCACAATTGTTTCGTTGTGCTGAGCCCGCCTTCAAACTTTCTTGAATAACCTTAGCAAGTGGTTCGTCGCCCTATATTTTATCATCAGCATCATCTAAATGAATCAAACTTGTATTCTCCAATCCAACGTCAGCACCTACACACAGTAGAGACCCTTTTCATTAGCTAATGTGTCATCAAGATGACACGAAGTATTACTAATCATACAATCTCATCAACTGGAAAACAACACCTTCACATATTTAATACGTTCCAAATATATGCATTAATAACGAACGCTATACTTGTCTTATGGGATTTATTAATACAAAAACAACAATGAGATTATTATTATTAAGGAGATTTGCAGCAAAGATATATGCATCGTCTTTTGTATCATTTTCAACTTGTAAAGGAAATTGTATGAGGTCAAAAGAAAACGCTCCTACATAGTCAAGTTACCATACTCAGTCTATGTCGGTCAATTGTCGTCTAGTTCAACCGCGTAAAGTATTTTAAAAAACATACGATTTTATTGGTGAAATGACTAACTTTGATCCTATTGAATTCAATTTCTATTCAAGTATCAGTTTTGACACATTTGCATGACCTGCCCAATTTCGCCATTATCAAAGTTAACTTTTGTTGTCACTTAGAACGTCACTGTAGGTAGAACACTTAAGCAAGATAGAAAATAACTTCAAGGATACAGCAAGTTTAGTCTGCGTACGTAATGGCTTCTTAACTCAACCAAAATCAACTACAAATCTAGACAGTAAGAGCTCCTAACAACAAAGTAACACTTAATCCTACAAAATAAAGGGATGGAATAAAAGCAAAAATCATACAAAAAAAATGCCATCAATTAAAATTATCAGCCAATAATCAAGAAAAATTAAGAAAATCTTCAATCATCAAAAAGAATAATAAAAACTGAAAATTAAGAAAAGAGATGAAAAAGGGCTTGTTTACCTGGTGATAAGAAAAGATATGAAAAGGGCTTGTTTTTCGATATCGTCTTCTTCTTCTTCTTCGGAGACTTCTTTCATCCGGCGGTCGGAGATTGGTCTGGTACGGTGGAGGATGTAGGCATGGCGGCCGGAATTGATGGGGTGTGTGTGTGAGAGAGAGGGTTTGATTGAGAGCCGATTAGATTGATTTTTTTTTTGGGGAAGAAGGCTGATGTTGGTGGAAGCATCGAGAATGGTGTGGGTGGGTGGGATGATGTGTTTGTGAATGGTATGCGTGGAGAAGAAATATCTAGAAGGGGAAAACGGAACGGTACACTGAGAAAAAACGGATGAACAGTTGGATGAACAGTGCTTCAACGGGGCTTCAACAAATAAGAAGGCGTGTTTTGCAAAACGGAAAAACTGAGGTTTATATATATTGATAATGTTTCAACATTCTTTTAACAATCATAAGTGTTGTTGCATTTTTATTTGCGGATATAAAGTTATGTTGAATACCTCGTATTGATTTTGTGTTTTTGATGTTGTGATGGTGTTCAGATTCTGTGTTTGGTAGCAATATGTTGTAATATGGGAAAAAAAATAAAAGGGTTGACCTTTTTAAAAAGAAAATAAATAAAAGAAAAGAAATATTTATTTAAATATTAAAGTGAAGATTACAAAGTGTATTTTAGTCATTTAACTTTAGTCGAGGACTAAACGTGCAACGAAAACTTTAAAATGGGGACCACCAATGCACTTTCGAAAGGATAGGGACCAAACCTGCAATTTGGCCAAACCACAAGGACCAAAAACGCAATTTACTCTGTTATTGACGTAAAGTACCTGTGATGAATAGTTTTTTTTATGATGTAGGTGTAAAAGAAATGTGACTGATATTTTTTGTAGGTGATGGGAAAAAAAGTTTAAATCATACAAACTGTAACTATCCTAAAATTAAATGCATCTGTTCCTTGTTTCGAGCCTTGTTTATATATATTAGGGCATCGACTATTGTAAACCTTTTTAAAGGTTTATAATTGTATTATAACATTAATTTATAAACATTTTTGCTTTATAAACCTATTCCCATTTAGAGATGGCAAAAAAACTCGAACCCGATGGAGAATCCGATACCCGACCCCGATTTGACTGAGGAATCCCCGAGTTGACCGGGTATGGGGATGGGGGTGGGGAATCCCCGATACTTAAAAGCGGGTATGGAGGCGGGGATGGTAATACCCTCAGTTCCCCGAACCCGTCCCCGAATATATTTTCTACATAAATACAACAATATATGTATATAATATTTGAAATCTTGTGAATTAATAGCTAATACACTCTTTGAAAATAACCTTCAAGAATTTTGGAAATAAGTCTGACACCTACTCATTTCTCAATCTCTTAAAACAAAAGAAGATCTTATCAGTTAAATGACCTATTTTGTTATTAGATGGTTATAAACATGAGTAATCTTGACATTATTAACTAGCACATTAAATATTTTATAGGTTATGCGGTTATACCGTTATAGTAAAGTGCTCATGTATAGTTATTTATGTTGTTGTATTATGTTAGTTGATTGACTACGCATCAGTTAGTATCATATTTCGTACACATGAATACATGATCATTATTTACTAAGGGGGTTGGCAATGGGTGCGGGGAGGCACGGGGAGGGGAAGACCCCGAGCGGTAACACCGCCGCCCTTCATGCGGTGAGGACACGGGGAGGCACCGAACGGGGAAGCTTACCGAGCGGTGAAGAAGAAAAAATTCGACCGTTGGGAAAGAAAAAAGAAAAAAGGAGTGAGTGAAGGGTGAGGGGTGTGTTGCCAACAAAATTTGAGTGAGGGAAGGAAAAAGTGGGAGGATGATGTGGCATAAGGGGATTGGGTGTAAGTGAGTGAAGGGAAATGGGGTGAGGGGTGTGTTGCCAACCCCTAACTTTATATTTCATGTCCATATGAAATGAAGAGGTTTAAAATCTTAGAAATTTTCATAATTTTGATGCATGCGTAATTGTTGAGCATTTTATAACCTAAAAACGTTTATATACATAATGAGATAAGGTTTATAAAATAAAAAAGTTATAAATTAATGATTTGCAAATTTATAAACCTTTTAAAGCTTTAATATTGTGAATGCTCTAAAGATTGTTGTTAAAAGAATAGAATTTATTGCATAGCCACATATAAAAAGTTATGATTAGATAGATAATCTCGAAAAATATAAAACAATGTCGAAAAGGAACATGTACAACAAACAATTGCATGTGATTGGATGATTTAGTTATTACAAGCAATTATAGATTCTCTTAACCATACAGTAAAACCTCTATAAATTAATAGTGTTGGGACCGGGATATTTTATTAATTTAGCGAGATATTATTATATCGATAAATTAACAATTTATTAATTTAAAGAGGTTTTACATATGACCTTTAAATTTTCAAGTGTAATATACTAGATACAATGTATACTCGTTAGAGATGAAAAATAAATTTGAAAAACAAGTTCCAATTAAAATTTTATGAACACATATCACATTTTATGAAAATAAAATTAACACTTTTTGTTGCAATACGAGAAGACAACACACCAACACTTTAGTGCAATAAGGAGATTTTTAAACAATCTTAGGATTTTGAAGTGTATCTCTCACACACACGCATATATACATAGATATGGAATTTTTAGTAATTATTAATTTATAATTTCGTTGGGACTAATATATATACACTGGGGTTTCAAAAAAATTATTATCTTCTTATTTTATCGATTGTGGTCCAAATTTGTACTGGTCTCAAGTTGGGACTGGACAAATTATTAATTTTATCGAGGTTATTAATTTATCGAGTATTAATTTATAGAGGTTTTACTGTATTCGTAATCGTAAGGACTGTTATTAGAAGAAAAACGTATTAGATATTATAAGTATATATTAAGGGAGATGTAAAACTACGTCGTTTTGCCCTCTTTTTTTCCCACAAAAAATGTGGCCTAAATGGTTGGCCTGTTTTCTTAGCCCAGGTTCCAGTCCAATGATCTATTTTAGTATAGGATAAAGATCACGAGAACGCTAGAAGCGTCTCACCTACCGCCTCAATTATTATGCCTGTACTAGAATCAAATCGAATCGAGCTATGTTAATCAATAAATCTTCCATCGGTGATGATCATGATCAAAGTATGGAAGAAAAAACGAATAACAGAGGTACGTGCGTCACCCCTTTTCAGAACTCATCAAAATCAATAACCCTAAATCAATTAGGGCTTTTGGGTTTTATGTTTTCATTTATGTGGATTCGATTGGGTTTGTGTTTTGCAGGTAATTTCTGCCTTTATTATGCATTTATGACCTTTGTTATGGTTGATTTGGTGCCGGAATGATCATGTCACCACGATGAGNACACTTATATTTCTTATCAGAAGAGCATTCCACTCAATTACGTAACGGAGAGAAATCCCCGATTCCCCATTGGGAATCCCCGTTCCCCATCGGGGACGGGGATGGGGACGTAATTGTGACCCCCGACGGGGATGGGGACGGGGATGGGGATAGCTATTGAACTTCGGGGATGGGGATGATATCAACCATTCCCCGCATACCCGGCCCCGTTGCCATCTCTATTCCCACTATGTATAAACCTTTTCAAGTTTTATAAACATTTCATATAATTCAAGTGGATTAAATTATAAAAATGTTCAATATCCTAGACCTCTTCATGCCACATAAGCTTGAAATGGATGATCACTATGGTTTATAAGTTTTTAGACTTCTTCATAATTTTATAAACATTTTCATAAACCACTATAGTGGATGCCCTTACTGTATCAGCTTTTAAAGAAAAATTGATGTGCAACTATATAGCATATTGAAATCAATTGTATTTGGGATGTGTATGTACTAAAATCGATTAATGTTTAAAGAATGATTTGATTAAATTAATAGTTGCAGGTTTCTAGATGAATTCTTATTTTGACGATGGAAATAATTAAATGGAAGAAGTCATGTACCATTATTTTAGGGTGGTCATACTAAATTCAGTCAATGTAAATTATGTCTTGGACAAAATTACCCTTACAACGAATTTTAAAATGACTCGCTACAAATTTCAATTCCTTCTCGATCATTTTATTTTGATTAGGGCAAATTGCACAAAAGTGTATCTAACTTATGCTCAATTTCAATTCAAGGTATTCTATATTTGTTTTCTACAATTTAGTGTACTCAACTTATTTATAATTGCAATATAAGATATATAACAGATTTCCAGTTATTTTATAACGAAAAAATTACATGTTTCGTCCCGATGATTTATCTCAAATAATACTCGTAGTCCCTATTTCATTTTAATTACGCCAGACACACGTTTCGTCCGTTTTTATACGTTTTCATACGATTTGTTCATTTTTATACGTTTTCATCAGTTTTTTACGTTTTCTTACGTTTTGGCCAGTTTTCTTCAGTTTTGTCCGCTTTTTTAAGTCCTCTTCCGATTTTTTAACGTTTTCATCCATTTTTTTACGTTTTCATCTATTTTTTTACGTTTTCGTCCATGTTTTAACGTTTTCATCCGTTTTTTTTACGTTTTCGTCTGTTTTTTTACGTTTTTGTCAGTTTTTTTACGTTTTCATCTGATTTTTTACGTTTTCGTCTATTTTTAACGTTTTCGTCCGTTTTTAAACATTTTCATACGATTTGTCCATTATTATACGTCTTCATCAGTTTTTTTTATGTTTTCGACTGATTTTTTTACATTTCCGACCGTTTTCTTCAACTTTTGTCCGCTTTTTTTCGTCCTCGTCCTTTTTATTTTTTTTTTTATTTTTTTTAACATTTTCATCCATTTTTTACGTTTTCATTTTTTTTACGTTTTCGTCCATATTTTAACGTTTTCATCCGTTTTTTTGCGTTTTCATCTGATTTTTTACGTTTTCGTCCATGTTTTAACGTTTTCGTCCATTTTTTTAAGTTTTCGTTTGATTTATAATGTTTTCGTCAGTTTTTAATGTTTTCGTATGCTTTTTTTACTTTTCATCAATTTTTTATGTATTTTCTTTTTTTCCCTTTTTTGTTCGTATAAAAATCGATAAAAACGTATAAAAACTGACTAAAACGTAAAAAAATGACGAAAACATAAAACAAGGTAGAAAACGCAAGAAAACAGACGAAAACATAGAAAAATTGATGAAAACGTAAAAAGCGGATGAAAACATAAAAACGCAGACGAAAACGCAAAAAAGGACAAAAACGTAAAAACTGGACGAAATCGTGAAAAACAGACGAAAAAGTAAAAATGGACGAAATCCAAAAAAACATATGGAAACGCAAAAAAATGGACGAAAACGTAAAAAAACAGACGAAAGCGTAAAAAAACAGACGAAAACATAAAAACACGAGCGAAAACATAAAAAAGCGAGCAAAAACGTAAGAAAACAGACGAAAACGTAGAAAAACAGATGGAGACGTAAAAAACGGACGAAAACATTAAAACATGGACGAAAATGTAAAAAAACCGACGAAGACGTAAAAAACCGAACGAAAATGTAAAAAAAAGACGAAAATGTAAAAAAACGAACGAAAACTAGAGAAAACGGGTGAAAACTTAAGAAAACAGACGAAAACGTTAAAAAACTGTCGAAAACGTATGTCTGGCCTAATTAAAATGAATAGGGACTACGAATGTTATTTGGTATAAATTAGAGGGACAAAACATGTAATTTTTTCATTATAAAATAACTGGAAAATCCGTTATATGTCTTTACATTGCAATCAAAAATAAGTTGAGTACACTAAATTGAAGAAAAAAAAAGTTGAGTATCTTAAATTGAAATTGAGTATAAGTTGGATACACTTTTCAATTCGCAATGTAAATTATGTCTTGGACAAAACTACCCTTACAACTAATTTTAAAATGATTGATTACAAATTTCAATTCCTTTCCGATCTTTTTATTTTGATTATTCTTTTCATTTGATACTATTTGTATAAAATGAAAGATATAATAAGCCGTTATTTACTACTACGCACTATCATTACCGCAAATATTGGAGCATTTAACATTTCCTTTTGTAAGTATGATGGAGGCTGCGAATAACAGTTTATGTGACTTGTGAAGTTGTGATAACTAATAATCTAATAAATTTACTACATAGAGCGGGAGGTATCGTCGTGTCATGGTCTCGTGCCATCCTACCAGCCGAGAAAATCTCACGGCGCACTGTACAATGGTTGGTGCCGTCGGCCCTCGTGCCGTCCCAACCGCTCAGCGCCATTGCTACTTTTTTTTTTCCTTCTTTGCATAGGGCTAACGGCTACTTTTTTTTTGAAATGGAGCGTGGTACCAACGGCTACTAGCCGTTTTTCATAGTTTTTCATTAAAAAAAAATTTTTTAACCCAAAAAAACCTTAAATACCCCTTAAATCTCTACTTCTATTTATCTAATTCCATCCTCATTTTTTCATACAAATCTTTCAATCATGAATCCAAACAACCCAATTAATCACAACGACCCGTTCGATGTTTATGATGTTTTTTTTTAACGATGATCGAGAACGATATGTTCAAAGTTACTTGGCATATGAACAATTTGTATCCTTGTATGATCAAGAAGCCGGGGGATCGCAATCGGGTGAAAAGAGAACGAGGACATACATACCTCGTGATCGAGAAGAGGCGGAACAACGATTACTCGAAGACTACTTTGGCAACGCTGAGACTGCTCCTAAATATCCCGAAGAGAATTTTAGGCGAAGGTATCGTATGAGTTCTAGACTTTTTAATAGAATTCTCTATGATATTTTAAGTTATGATGTTCATCCTCTTCCCGAGTACTTTCGTTTTTTTAGATCAACTTACGATGCTACAGGTCGGTTAAGTATAGGTCCTGTGTTGAAGTGCACATCCGCCATAGCCAATTGGCGTACGACACTGCACCTGATTCACTTGATGAGTACTTGAAAATAGGTGAACGTTGTTCACGACAATGTTTAGATTACTTTACTAAATGCATACATGTTTTATATAATGAGAAGTATTTAAGAAAGCCCACTTCAGATGAAATTGAAAAAATATATGCATTGCATGAAGAAAAACATGAACTCCATGGAATGCTCGGGAGTATATAGATTGTATGCATTGGGATTGGAAAAATTGTCCAAAGGCCTTACAAGCTCAATTCAAAAGACGTGATCATAAATACCCAACTCTTATGTTGGAAGCGGTTGCGGATTAAAGATTATGGATTTGGCATGCATATTTTGGGGTTCCAGGGGCAAATAATGATCTTAATGTGTTGTATGGTTCCCCGATATTTGATCAAGAACTTGCCCGTACAGCTCCGGAATGTCCGTTTGAAGTAAACGGACATACATATAAAAAAAGGTTACTATTTAGCCGACGACGTTTATCCAACATGGTCCGTGTTTGTGAAAACGTTTAGTGTTGCAAGGTCGGAAAAAAATTTGAACTTCAAAAGAGTTCAAGAAAGTGCTAGAAAAGATATTGAACGAGGCTTCGGAGTCCTACAAGGTCGTTGGGGGATTATACGACAACCGGCACGTGCTTTTCAAGTCAACACTTTGAAACTAATCATGTATTGTTGTATAATGTTACACAACATGATATTGGAAGACGAAGGATTCGAAGTGAGTTTAAGAGATACATTTGTCGATCCACGCCCGAACATGCCAGAAACTTGGATCGAAAGATGTGATTTACATATTAGAAAAAATAAAGAACTTCGCGATCGAAAAGTTCACGACGAGCTTCGAAATGACCTTGTGGAGCATTTATGGAACTTGCATAATTAGTTTGTATTTTTTTTTAATGTAATGTGTGTTTTTTTTATATGTAATGTTTGTTTTTAATATTAATGAAGTTTATTTTAGTTTATATTTAAATTTTTGTATAAAAAAAAATAAAAAAATAAAAAATAAATAAAATAAAAGGCCGACGGCACCAGAAATTCTGGTGCCAACGGATACCCCTGAAATGTGGTGCAGTGGGATTTCTAGTGCCGTGGAGATTTTTGCTGACGTGGCAGTACTTTTTGTGCCACGGCTTGAGGCCATGGCACGACGATACTCAATGCTCTTATAATGGATGTATGTTAAGTTTTATATTATTGAATTTTTGAAAACTTAAAATTTAGGGATTGTTTGCTTGGAGAGTGTAGGAATCAAATAATGAAATGAATATTATTTTTTGTTGTTTGATTGTAATGTGTACAATAAAAGATGTGATTTTAAAGATTCAAATATTATGTGTGTATATGATTTGAAAGTTAAGAATATACATTTTTTAATGAAAAAAAAGGTGAATCTTTTGGATTTGTATACAAATAGTTATGCCCATTTAAGACACTGTGTTGAGTGATGACATTATAGATTAACATTATATCATTACAATATACTCCCTCGTCCCAAAATTATTGTCATGAGATGAGAGAGAAATCACAAAGTTTAATAAAAGTGGGGCACTTTAATTTTCAACCACTAAAATTGAATATTCCTCCACTAGATTCTCTAGTTTTTACTTAATAAGGAAAGTGGACAATTATTTTGGGACAAACCGAAAAGAAATGTGGACTATAAATATGGGACGGAGGGAGTACCAAACAAGTTTGAATATCAAAAAATTTAAAATTCTTCTATTTACTCCTACTTATATGAATAAACTCTTATGATTTAGAAGTTCAAATATTATGTGTGATTTATGGTTACAAAGTTAAGGATTCGTATTTTTTAATATAGAAATTGAGAATCTTTTAAGGTTTATACAAATATTATGCCCATTTTACGATACCCTATTGAGTGTTCGAAATTACAATTTGGTTTTATATCACATGTGATATATCAAGCGAGTTTGAATATATATAAAAAATGGGAGGGATTTGCACACTCTCCTTTTTTATTTGCACACACACTGTATAGGTATTCAAAGCAAGATATAAATATGGTACAAATGTCTGATACAGTCATTGGAGTGTCTCAATCAAAAGTAAAAGTGTACAAATCAATTCCCATAAAAAATTCATCTTTTTTCCTCAACTTTTGTGAATTAGCTGTATTGATTTAAAAGTTCAAATACTATATCTGATATATGGTTGAAAAACTAATGATGTGTATTTTTCAATTAAAAAAACGGTGAATTTGTCGAAGTTTTATACAAATACTTATGTCTATTTTACGACAACAAACTATAATTTTAACAATTGAATTCTTTGTGATATTGACAATAAGATTCATCTAGGAATTAGCTATATCAAAGAAGGGAATTTGAAATCTCATGTAAAATGCATTGATCATGGAACATAGGCGTTGTTCGATAACATGTTTCCTATCTTTTATGCTTATATTTTACATCATGATTTTCTTGTATGATTTAATTGCATTACCCAAAACTATGACCAATTTGTACTAAGCTAAAAAAACTAAATTCATCAATTGTCCATCCAACTGCATATAAACTGTACTATTTCTCTAAGTATATCTAACTAAAGATCAAAGATAAAACAAAAGCTACCGAAATCTGTTTGAAGTAGACAATATATATATTCTCTATATTTATTAATGGTGAATGGAAGATTATACAAAGAAAAAGGATCAGTACTTGTTTCTAGAACCATTTGAACCCCAAATAGATTGCCAGAAAACAGGCCAATTCTTCTGAGCCTCATTCCATCCCAGCAGAGAGCCTTCCCTCATAGGGTCCCAACTAGTGGACACAATCCCATAACTAACACCAAACAGGGCTGTCCCAAAGAAGATAAATGACACAATGAAAGGCACCCAAGTGGGAATATCAATCTTCAATCCTACTTTCAGATAGTAAAAGAACGGAAAGAACAATAGCCCTATAAACAATGGTATCCCAACTGAAAGCCCAATTCTACCCATCATTCTATTGGTTACTACTTCTGGAATCACGCCTGCTTCTCTCTCTATCTCCTCATAGTCATTATCATCATCTTCTTCATTGTTGAGTTTCTTTGGGGTTAGCGGCTTTTTGGCAATTTTCTTGGGTGGAGGTGGGCCAAAGCCTTTGGGGGAATTGAGTGAGGCTGAGATTGGTGAGATATGGAATTTTCTATTCCTGATGAGTTTGTGAGGTAACTTTGGAATTGGAGTTGGTAGTTTGGATAAGTTAGTTGGGGATGGTGAGAGATGGAATGAGTAGCAGGTTGTTTCCATTTCTGGTTGAGGTTTTGTTTCAATGCATTGTGTTTTGTGAAATGAATGGTGATGAACTGTGCCTTTGTTTCTGTTGTTTTGGATTAGAGGGCTTATCTAGTTAGAGTCTGAAATTACCATACTACCCCTTAAAGAACTACAGGCCCAACAAGAGGAATGTACTATTGACATTATTTGAGTACTCGTATTTGACAATCTTGTGGGGTGTGTTTGGCCCAAGTGCAGTAACCCATTAACAAATGTGCTATACTGCCTATACAGAACTAACTAAACAATTTAAGATCTTACACTGCAGTACTGATAGAATCCTCAAAGAGTTCACCTACTTAGAAATCAAAGCCTATTATTATTTATTTCGTAGCTAAATACCTGTTTAAACATAATATCATTAATAGTAACTGACATCGATGATTATGATCCACAGAATTTCGGAAAAGTAATCAAACAAGAGTTTAAAGCATATACTTGAATAGCATCCATACAAATTCATCAAACATGCATATATATTGACAATTAGAACCATCTGGTGAATCTTATACAATATTCAATCTTCCCTTAACTATTTGCTATTTCTATATATTTCATTCCGTAGCCATGTCTTTGTAGAATAAGCATTCAGTTTATTAGAATAAAAAAAATACTAAATGAACATCAAGTTTCAGGAAAAAAACAACTTTGATCACCTTGGGCAACTATCAAGACCTCAATTAGATGCTTTTTCTTCACTTTCTGGTTGATTCCTGGTAAAAAGGGTATACACGCATGGTAGATATTAGTACAATGTTAGTATCGTTCTTTTCAATAATGAGTATGATCATAGAAATTGAAGACCGAGTGGGCAACCGATATTAATGTATTAAAGTCCCGGCATGCATAATGCAATGAACAAGTGGACTTCACATGATAAGAGTTAAATAAAAAAGTCAGAGAGCTTATTAACTGTCAACTTTGTGGTTTTATTTCAGATTAACCATTGTGGTTACTAATGTGCACATAAAACACCAAGTATGTCATAATTTATTTGATTTTTCTTTGACATTTTAGCAAGTTTAGTGGTCAATTTGTGATGAAGCTGCAATTAAAAGGTACTCCTTACATGTAATTAAGTTATGTGATAACTACTCACCTAGAAGCAACTGTTTGTTATGTAGATCTATGATGCAGTTCCATAACGGCTCCTTAGACCATCAACAGCTCTATCCACAGATTGCAGAAGTTCAGGGATGGTTGTCTTGCATACTGCAATTATAAACAAACAACTTGACGACTGTTAGCTTTGTCAAGTTTTAATAAATGTAAGTTTCTTAATTGTGATTGTAAAGTGGTGCAACCAAGACTCGACATGTATTTTTCAAACATTCATACTTTACTAAGCATCCTTTTGGACCGTTTCATTATTTGCATTATAAAATACTCCCATTAAACAACTACTTTCATTAGATTGGTAGATCGTTAACTCAAACCTGCTAATTAATGCAAACTACTTGCACATTCCTGGAAGTCATAAAAACATACCGCGATTAGTGCTGGCTTGTGATTCTGCTATCAGTTCCTTATATGATGCCTGAAAAAAATGTTGTCTTATTATACATGAGGACATCCTAATTGATGAAGAGACCAATCATATATTGATGCATAAATACTTGAAACCTACCTGCATTGCATCACGAGCTTCTTTGATTCGGTCATTCATCTTCTTGAATTCCTTCTCAGCTTCATTCATTGTTTGTTGGCATGCTTGGTTTTGAATCTTCAAAACAGCAAGGTAACAAGATGTAAGAGACATAAACCACTTGATAAGATGCTAGGCAAGATTCTATAGTTGGCAGACTAATCATTCTACTCCTAGCTTGTGGTTTAATCTGAAACTTGCTACTCAGGAAAGCAGTAACTTCCTGGTCCAAATTTAAAAGCACTAGAAGAATCTCTTATGTCCTGGGATATATTGATAAGATCATTACACATATCTACCGATCACGTTACTGAAATTTACAGTCATATTCTATATATGGTAACAATATTTGCAAATCACGAGATGAACTTCAAATGAACAAAGGCGGTGTAATATATAACATCATAGAACACAAACCTGACATACAAAACGTAATTAAACACATCTATTTTCTCCCATCATAGTTCTTAGATAATGCAACCTATACTCATTGCAACTTTTCTACAATATCCAACATAATCTCTAATTGCACCCTGTTATCTAACTGGAACTTAAAAAATTCACAAGTATGTGAACAAGCCGAGTTTCTTCGCAGTCTACTTTATGTACTGAACACAGTATACAGTGCACACAGCATATAACAGAAAACATATATTTCACTAAATATACTGAGTAGCGCGCACTTTCAGCTGATCAAATGGTCATATTTTGATCTAATGAAAGTTACAAGTGCGGCGTCCAGTTACATCAATCTACACTTCTACAGTCACGTATATTAGGACATTAGGTTCCTCAAATGAGCTATTGATCTTATAGCAGAAAACATAAAAACATTGCCTACTCGTGGAATAAGAAGTCACTCTCCAAATGCATAATGCAACAACTTATAAACAATACACTATTCTTCACAACACTAGAATCCACATTGAATACAGAACATCAAACCTAGTGCCATACACATCCAATTTCTACGTTAACCTAGCTTGTTTCACTGATGAAAAAATCCGATTACAAAAACGTCGAATAACCTGAAACAGCTATAAGTTTTTCCTCTATAAACAACACATTCCTCATCATTCCAAAGTAGTGTCACATTACATTCAGATCTCAAAAAACCGGACTCCAATATCCGCACAGGACTTATCATCAACAGCATATCTAAACTACGCATTTCAACAACTAATTCATAAGACCTAAATTTTTACTACTGTAATACATTAATAATAAGAAATATTGAAAAGCTTCACTTCAGCAACTAGTTTAATGAGACCTAAATGTCTGTTAAAATCACATCCATATGCAGAAATAAACTATCTGATCAACAACTAATCTCATAACACCTATGCTGTAGATAAACAGATAAAAACTAATCTGAGACTAATTATAACTACATACGATCTCGATATCAACAAGTGACAGAGCTAAAACTAGTATCTCGATAACATCTTATAAGCAGAATTAGTAAACTCTTCAATTATACAACTAAATTCATAAGACCTAAATTATAACGAGAATAACATGAATAACCAGAATTAAACTATCAATTCAACAACTAACTTCATAATCACATTGACAAGCTATTCCGATGCTAATTATAACAACACAAGGTAAAATTCACATCTCGCTAACACTCTAAACAAATTTATAAATCAACCTCAAATCGCTTATGCAAGCTATCCTGTTATAACACAACAAATAATAACCAGATATAAGCTATCCTGATGCTGATTATAACTCCATACGATCTATATATCAACGTGCAACAATATATAACTATACGTCTATATCTACAAATCTACAATCTACAATTTTTTTTAGGTAAAGATCTACAATCTACAATTCGATAACATTCTAAACAAATTTATAAAAATCAACCTTATATCGCTTGTAACAAGAGCAACATCAATTAGCAGAACGAAACTATTAATTCAACAACTAACTTCATAATCACCTTAATAAGCAGTAATACTAATTATAACTACATAAACTAAAATTCACATTCAGTTAACATTCTATAACACTTAAACTGTTATAACAATCACATTTATACGCACGATCAAACTATTCTGAAGCTAATTATAACTACATACGATATCTCGATATCAACACGCAACAATATATAACTATATACCTACATCAATAAGCTACAAATAGCAGAATTAAACTATTAATTCAACAATTAACTTCATATACACATTGATAAGCAGTAATGCTAATTATAACTACATAAGCTAAAATTCACGTTTCGTTAAACAAATATATAAAAATTGACCTTAAACCGCTTATGCAATCTATCCTGTTATAACAATCACAAATAATAGCCAGATATAAGCTATCCTGATCCTAATTATAACTCCATACGATCTCTACATCAACGCGCAACAATATATAACTCTACGTTTATATCTACAATCTACAATTCACATTTCATTAACATTTTGACCTTAAATCGCTCATCAGCAGAACTAAACAATTAATTCAACAATTAACTTCATAATCACATTGACAAAGTATTCCGATGCTAATCACAACTAAAATTCACATTTCAATCAAATCCTAAACAAATTTATAAAATCGACCTTAAATAGCTTATAACTAAATAAGCTAAAATTGACATTTCGTCACCTTAAACCGCTTATGCAAGCGCGACTGAGACGCCTCAACGTCCTTAAGAATCTCAGAATGGGAGAAATCGAGATGACGCTTAATCGAGTCCACATTCGCAGCCGCAATCTCCTTCAAGTCCGCGATCGAGTGAGGAGGTTTGTTGAGTGACGTCATCTTCGGTACTACAGGTGAGATAACGGCAGGTGTGACGGTGGAGGATTTAGTGTTTTTGTTTTTCATTGGAGAAGAGTAGGTGGAGGTGGTGGTTTTGAAGCAGGTGAAGTTGAATTTGAATTTTGGTGGTGAGTCGGTTGGGGAGTTGTTAGGGTTTGTTGTGGTTGTTGTTGGTTGTGGTGGTTTTTTGGTTGATCGGCGAGCCATTTTTTTTGGTGTGGTACTGTGGTTGTTGGAATTGTGGAGAGTGTTTGGGGAGAGTGAGTGAGTGAGTGAATGTTTGTGAATTTGGATTTAAAGTGGGGGTTGATGGCGGGTATTTTGGGCACACGCGTTTGGTGTGGTGTAACAAATTATATTTTCCTGTTCAAAAAAAAAAAAAAAAAACAAACAAATTATATTTTCAATTTCTATTTTTTTTCTTCCTAATGTACAATTTTTATAACTTTTGGATTTTTGTCAAAAATTATAGGACTGGTTTGTAGAGCCGTTTTGTTCATTTAGGTTACTAAATTTATAGGAAGAATATTGTTATATAATTTCAGTGTTAATTGGAGTGACTTGAACGCATATTTTTGATATGTTAAGTAACATAAATGTCGAGTCATTACAAGTTCAGTGATGTGTACGTATATTTTTGTAAATTCAATGACCCGAAATGTTATATTTCATAATTCAATAACCCAAGTAAACAAAATATTCGTAAAAGTTTATTACTTTATGCACATTCTTTTAGAAAGTTTAGTCACATCTTTGTCTATTAACCCTTAGTAATTAAACAAACACTAGAAACATAATGGGTCTATTTGCTATGTAGTTTTTTTTTGAGCTGTAAGCTTTTTGTTACAAAATAATCTCCTCCAAAACAAGTAGCTCTGTTTGGCTACATCAACTTCAAGCTTTTATTTTAAACAAGTAGCTCCAAAATGAAAAGCTAATTCATGAAGCTTTTAAAATATTTCAGAGCTGTTAAAACGTAAAATTACTGTTAACAGCTTATAATTACATTTAACAGCTAATTTACAAACACTTTTATTGAAAAAAAGATACAGCTTGTAGCTCATATTAACAGCCTTGCAGTTTACAGCTTACAGTTAACAGCTTACAGCATATAGTATACAGCTAGTTTTTGCCAAACATACTTTAACCTGCTGCAGTTAGAAAAAAATATGATTTTTAACTAAAAGTAGCACTATTAAGCGACATTTCATCAAGATCCCGGAACACCCCTTAGTTCAGCCCCTACTCAAACCGGTTGAACTTATTTTTTTGGTAAAGCTGACGTGATAAGTTGATAATTTTTGAATTATTTGCATGAAACAAAATTTAAACTTTGAGAGTTTCTAGTAATGTAGCTGCTTGGTTTAAAAAACGAACGTTGTTGCATTGTGTTTCGATTGCGCATCTTGATGTAATGCAAGTTTATCCCAGATTGTGTTGGGTTTGCATTATACCGCAATATATCGCACATTTGTAATGCGAGCACTAGTCGCAATTGTCGCATTACAGTTTGGGTCTTTCTCTTAAAATTAGATCATGTACAAGAAGCCCGTATATTTTAAAGGCCTTTTTTTTAAAAAAAAATGAAGCTCGTAATAATCGGCCAGAGTGAAGCACACTATCAGTAACTTGGTGACATAATTGAATTTTATTGACTTTGTTCCAGGTACTTGGTACTTGGGAAAAATATGTGAGGTCAGGTGTGTAGAAAGCTATTTTGAACATGAAAACAAAGAACTATAGCTATACATGAGGCCACTTCTAGATACTGAGATAGTGAGATCGGCCATTGATAATGCACGAGATGAGAATTGCCAATTCTTATCGTCTGCCATGATTGTTTTGACAAATACATAATAAGTTAATAACCATTACTATTCTTCTAAACTTGAATGACCCTCGTGTTCCCTGTCAGATAGAGAATAAGATATGTTAACCTGTAGTCCCGAGTCTCGACAATTTAGCTAAGAATGGGTTGATTATGGATTGGGTTAATCTCTATCGGGTCAAACAGTTAAGTGTTGTAAGTACCAACTTAATTAAACGGGTCAAGCAGGTGGAAGGAATCGCAAGTCACACAAAGTATATTCAGCATACAACTTCCTAAGCCAATTTATTTATGTATCATTCTTAGCACAATAATTACTATAAACTCTATAAATTTATACAAAAAGGTGTGTGGGTCAGTGCTTGGCCCACCTGACCTCATCTGTTTTGACCCGTTGACTTGTTACTCGACCCATCCGAGTCTCCCCGTTTGCTACCTCTATCTGGAACCCAACGCAAACACTGTTTCAAACAGAAGAATAGTAGTTTCTACCAAATTAATCTGTGCTGCCAGAACTAGGGGTGAATATTTGGCCAATTGCTTCAAGAGGGGAAACGCTCCAACTCTCGACATGCTTAACAATCTGTCAAGCAAAACAGTGAGACTAACGCCAATATAACTTTCCAAGGATAAACATTTGAAAGAGAACATATGTATTCAGTTTGGCTTACTCTAAACTGGTTGTCCAAATCATAGACCGTCTTCCCATCAATGGAAATGAGAGGCCTCCAAGGTAGTTTAAGATACGTCCTGCAATTCAAGATTGTACACATATTTTATGTTGGAACTCTGATACGATCTAAATGATGCCAAGTGATAATGTTAATCCTTAAATGGAAAAGAGGAGTTACAAGTAGCTAAGACCTTAGTCCCCATGATGCCATTACAGCCTCTTTTTCACCGTTCAGAACCTGTGTCATGTTGTTTTGCACATCATCAGTGAAAACATATGGATAAGAATCAAACAAGATTTTATTGATACAAATAGCAGAAAATTTCCTACTTTTGACAGATACTATGCTAATCTAGCTAAAGGAAGCATTATAATCAAATTCACTAACTGAGTGTTGTATCTTTTCTTGGTTTTGAATATAGTATACTTACCTAATTAACTAAATTAGCCTAGATGCAGTTTAATATGGGATGGGAACCTAACACATATAGGTTAAGTTCTTTCATATAGGTATAGTTCTGCAGATTCTTGCCAGTTCCTGGGTGAGGGATTTAGAATAACGCAGGCTTTTGAAACAAAAAGTGGTGCTGGGAATTGCAGCCTAACTATGATAGTTCAAGTTACAGAAATGCAATCTAAATAGAACAATACCTTTGTGATGTTTCGTAATGAGATTGATGGATTCTCAAAGAAAGGTACAAGGAGCTTTAAGTTGCGTGAGTACAACTCTCTACCTGGAGAGATGTGCGTTATTAGGATATACTCGTGGATGCACGACTAGAAAAATAATGGAAAATCATGTCATTTGTGAGTTTAATCGTGAAGAAAGAGAAACATATTGAGGTCCTTACCACTAAATCTAATGGTTGGATCTTCAAAGATACAATCTTCTGCGTAAATTTCAGGACTAAAGTTTCCTAAATTTAAGACATATATAAGTATGGGAAATACTATATTGCAGAGTGGCTGCAATAGACAGACAACATAATATTTAGTATTTTTAGTATGTGGAAAGTCATAACTTGACTGCATATAATTTGCTCTAGTAAGAAGTTTATTGGTTGAACACCATAAATAAATACAAGAAGATACCAGTAACAAAATAAGCATTATCATAATCCGACTCCAATATAGTGATAATATCATCTACGCAAGTAGCAGATGGTTCATACTTCTGTTCAGGAACCACTTCATACAGTCTGCAATATTAAGAAGGAAAAAGGCAAGGCTAAATATTTATTTTATGACCAAAAAAAACCCCTTCGGTCTGACTGCTTCTATAGTGTGGTCTTTTCTATTTCATCCCAACCTCTCTGCACGAAAAAACTGTTTAGCTACAGCAATAACTGTCCATACGCTCTAGAAAATTTACACAAACCGATCAATCGATCATTGCTAACCATCAACTATTTCACCTTCTATGACATTCCAAATTTTCCTTTTTAACTTTGATCATAATATTTTGGTGGAAATTGTATAATTGCTTCTAGATAGTCCTCACTTCGACTGTGATATATTTACATCCCGACTGGTGACTACTGGTAGGTGTAACATACTTGGGCTGATTGGCATTCGTGGTATGACTATAGATAAATAATACAATAAGCTGTCATATACCTTGGACTGTGATAACTTAATGTGCAGATAAAGATAAATTTTAACAGTGACAGATAGAACTTTGTGTTGATGCTCAAAACTATAATTCTAAACTAGTCTTTATTAACTTGACGGTTTTTCTATAGACAAAACCACATGATCCGGTCACAAGTCATTCGTTTGTTATTTCAAGTTTTGGGCATAGGTTAATTTGTGGGCGTATGATTTTAAACACTCATTTTTGTCTTGGCCGAGTTTAGAGCCAGGATAATAATCCAAATTATGCTTGGTCAAAATGATATTAATTTAATTAAGTCTTAACATGCACCAAGTATTGTTTATATGGTTTTTGTTATATAATTCAATTTCAACTCTGATCAGTCATCTTAATTCTTTTAAATATCATAACTTGTGACAAAAGTATTTGCCAATTTCAACTTAAAAAGCTTAACTTCAAACATTATCCTTTATAGTTTATACAATAACCATAGTATTGTCAACCCAAAACTTGTACAATAAACATTATCCTTTATAGTTTATAGGAACCAAAATATTAACTATAGCTTACTGATTTTTGTTGAATGAAGAAAAGAGTCTTAAGATCTCAGTAGCTCCACTAACAACAACTTTCAATATCCCCGGGGTCTCGTTCGAACACCGAAACCCGTTACGAAGTCTCTGCAAAACTTTCAAATAAAATGACAGGGTTCTGATGGGAAAAATATAAAATGCTTCAAAATATGACAAAGGGTGTGAATAAATTTATAAATGAGAGATACTGTTATACCTGTTGTTGTTGTGGTTGAGTAAAGTGTAACGGTAACCGAGTATAGAAGCAGTTGGCTCCCGCCATGTTTGTAACTGTCATTGCTTTTTTGTTTTCTATGTCGGACTCGTTGGTTGTTACATCTCTAAACCACATAATATAATCAAATGGATTTCCTACAAATAAAATAATATAAGTGGGTGATTGGTTAAAAGGGGTGTTTTAAGGAAACTTTAGGTGGCATTGGTTTGATGTTGGATACGGATATGGGGATGAGTTTCATTCATGGGATAGAATACCCAGTATGCCATAAGCGTCTATAAAATACTAATATTTGTGGGTTTGACATCTAATCTAAACCTATCAACCAAACATATAATCAAGATTGATTAAGATCCTCGAATGTTTGTTTCTCATATTTTGTAATGTTTTAAACCAATCAAATAAAAGAATACTAAATAATGTCCCAATCCAAACAAGAAATGATACCCATACCATCTTTCTCAAACCCATCAAACAAACACTAACTTTTGTGTTTTGCATCGAGGTGTTAATTTAGTATTTCATCCAATTGTTCTCAAGAAAAAAATAAATAAAACAATTTTATAAGCATATAAATATTACGGTTTGTATTTATATTATATATTGATAGTTTTTCTTTAATAAATTAATGTTTTTGTCCATAAGATACGAGACATTTTAACTCGTGCTATGCCGGGGTTTTATTTACCATTTGAAAGTCAAACTCTTACTTATGTCAAAAACTAATTTTTTATATAGGATGTAGTTTACGAAATAAAACGGGTTCGAATCAACTCAAATTATAGATTTTATCATCATATCATACCAAAAACCCAAATAAGAATTTCATCATTTTCTCTACAATTTATTGCAAGAACTCAAAATCACATGCATTTATTTTTTCGATAATAAAACAACATTGCACACCATATTTTCATTCTGCATACTATCAGAAAATCTACTTTTATTATTTTATATGTCCTTTTCTTTTCGAAAATAAATCAATATCACACTCAGCTAACATTCCAGATATTCAAAAATGAATATCTTCTTAAATAGCATTCGAGAACAACCTTTCAATAAAAAAGATCATAAGGTGCATACAGTTTTGTGGGAAAAAAAAGTATGTAACTTGTTTATTTTTGTTGTTATGTATAGCCTTCTTTTCTTTGCTATTAAAACACAAACTTTTCAAATTTTGATATTTGTGTGTATTTTGTGACAATTGTACCATTACGTTTTTAACTACCATGTTAACATCAAAGAATAAAATGATCATTATGCATGAAAAAAATACACACAAATTTGAAAAGTTTGTGTTTTAATAGATAAAAAATATATAAAAATAAAAATATAAATAAAAAATAAAAACTACATAGAACAACAAAATTGAACAAGTGAGATATATTTCTTTGTTATTATCACTACAATTCAAACATGTAAATGGAAAAAAAGATACTTGTTCATGCCAACGAGAGATGCATATGAGAAAAGTTCAAATGCTAACTCTTATTTTGGTGCTTATCAAATGACAAATTTCCAACATCCATCTACTTTGATCTAATGGTGGGGTTTAACCTAAGATTTAATATGTAAACCTAAGTCCATGTTTTTTTTTCCTCTTTTCTTTGTCTTTTTGTCTTTTTTAATTGTTCATTTTTTTTTTTTTGTGTTTTTTTAATGCGTTTTTTTTACATTCACGTTTTTTCTTCACTTTCATACGTTTTCATATGTTTCCGTCCGTTTTCATACGTTTTCGTCTGTTTTCTTACGTTTTCGCCCATTTTCGTCCGTTTTCACACGTTTTCATCCATTTTAATGTAAACCAATATGTTTTGATTAGCTAAAAGTAATATCATGTGTGATACTGTCAGTTTACATACAAATGAACATACAAGTCACTTACCATTCCCAAAATAGTACAAACTCGGGCACTATGCAAATATGGCTCGGGACATAATAAATATATATTTGGTATCGAATAAGGTGTTAAACCTATCGAAACATGCACACTTTATCAATTAAGAAAATAAATGCATTACAAATCTAACAGAAGCATGTTACAAGCTCAATGTCTCTTGTGATTTCTCATATTATCACAACATTCTTCACATTATCACAACAATCCCTCAATAACTAATAACTATCATTCTTTTATTGCTAATTTTTCATGTATCTCATTCTCGTGCTGTTCAACTTTTTGGAAGAGAATTTGATATCACAGGTGACATCACAGATGTGTCAGCTTCTTCTATTTGTTGAATCACGCGTGATATCACATATGATATAACATGTGTTTGAGCTTCTTCAGTTTGTTTATGAAGATGTTGTGCTTTGTTTAATCATAGCTTCTTCAATTTGCTGATTCAACCATATATATTTTCAAATCCCGTTGTAAAACCTATTGAAATAAGCACAATGTCTCCATTAAATAGACAAATCCAATCACAACTTAAATAATAAGCAAAATCACATTAAATAACTATGTGTTTAAAGCAAAATCAACATGTTTAACCTATTTAATCTAACAACTTAAATAATAAGCAATATTGCACTATAATAAACAGCTTATCAGTAACTAAAACACAATTATCATCCACAAAAAGCACATAAAACATTAAAATTATAATATAAAACAAAGGTGATAAAACACACAGTAAATAATATAT
The DNA here is from genome assembly GCA_014162995.1 of Artemisia annua. NCBI lineage: Eukaryota > Viridiplantae > Streptophyta > Magnoliopsida > Asterales > Asteraceae > Artemisia > Artemisia annua. Next base: position 19,879 of record LBNU01002006.1, on the reverse strand, counting down.
CAAAAAATAATAAAAAAAAATAGCTATGATTATAAAACAATAACAATGAAATATCTAAAGTGATACTATACATGTGATTATAATGAGAAGTGATGAGAGATTTCTTGCAAGTGGCTTGCTATTTATAGCCAACCAAACTAGCAGCCTGGCGAATCCGGCGGAACCAAAACAAGGGTTCCGCCAGGTCTGACAGTCAAAGTCTTCAAGAAATCTTTCCATATCTAGCAATGTCAAATCAAGTTTCTTCAAGTCAACACACAATAGATAGAGTAAGAATCCTTCTAAAATGTGTAAGAGATCTTATGGAAAGTCAACTACTATATTTAGAAACGTTTCCATAAATGCTCATGATGTATGCCATGATGTCATGTTACATTTTCCATATTTAGAAATATGAAAATGTTATGTTTAATATGAAATGTAAATGTAGCAAATAAAGTCTAGTTATGCAAGACTAAAACTAAAATCATGTTTTACTAAAAACTAAAGTTTACACTTTGTCGTTAACAAAACTTAGCAAAGATCGTAAAATATAAATAACGTTTTTAGGCGATATTTGTATCAACAATCTCCCCCTTTTGTTGATGACAAAACATAAACTTTATTTTTAAGTAAATCACTAATTCTAGTGTTAAGTCTTTAAAAGTTTGTATTTAAACTTGTTTTACTCAATTGATGAAAATCATTTTAAGTTTATAAGTTTAAATATATTTTCTCCCCCTTTTTGTCGAAACAAAAAGAAGAGTTGCGAAGCGGAATAATGCAAGTGCTCCCCCTTGGACAATACTCCCCCTAAATGGAGTGCCAAGTTAGGAAACATGGATTTTGAACCTACAACAAAAGAAGTTAGTTGGCGATAATGACACACGATAAATCGTCTAGCCACAACACAATATGAGAATATAAGCAACCATATCACAATCACAACTCATATATGATCAACCAACAATGCAAACAAGATAGTAGAAAAGATGTCATTCCAAGTAAAATTTGACTTTGTAAAAGTCAAAGACAAGAAATGAAAAATTCCATCCTACTTCTAGAAAAACAAAGTAAAATAAAAAAGGAAAAATAACTAAGAAAATAAAAGTCCTACTTTTATAAATGGAAGTCTCCCAACAAATTCTTAAATGGGGCAAAGCCTCCATAATACGCTCTAGGATTCGTTTGGGTGTGAGAGAGCATCCAAACGTTCAAGAATGTGTTGTAGAGCAAAGCGGGTTTCATCTTGGACTTGGTGGAGCATGATTTTTATGCTCTCGCTTATTTTAGCCGCCCGCTCACAATGTGAGCAACCATGGCGGGGATTGGGTAGGATGTAATCATTTGATGATGGTCGTGGTGGTGTAATGGTGGCGGTTTCTTGAGTGGAGGATGGGTTTGCAATGGAGGCAAGCAAGGTGGTTTGAAACTCCATGGCTTGATGGAGATGATTGTCCACCATGCTTTTGAAGGCATAGAGGTTGTCAAGGCGGTCGTTGATCTCCTCGTAGGAGTTTGGAGGGTTGTTCCATAACGACGCCTCAATTTCCTCATAAGAAGGAAAGAAAGACTCAAAGTGTTGGGATTGGGATTGTGATTGTGGTTGTGACACTTGAGGTTGTTGGGGTTGGTTTTGTTCAAAGTGGGCTTCTCCATAGAGAGGTCCATGGATGTCTTTGTGGATAGGGTGAAATAACAATGGTTTAGGTTGTGATGGTGGTTGTTCTTGTTGTTGTGGTTCTTGTTCAAATGGTACATTGGGCTCAAAGAACGCCCGGGTGTGTTCATGTGCCATTCGTTCGATAGAGCCAAACGAAGGCAAGGGTGGTGGATTTGTTGATCTTGGTGGAAGATCCTCAAGATCCTCTAGAAAAGGATGTGATGATGTTGGTGGAGTTCCAAATAGCTCCATTGGTTCAAGTTTGGGTGATTTGGGTGGTGATGGAGACTTGGATGGTTGAGTTGGAGCCGGTGGTGGACTTGGATCAATGGGCGTCTTTGTTGGTGGTGGAGTGGTGATAACATGGTTGAACTTTGGTGATGGTGTGGGAGTTGCAAGATTTAGGAAGTTTTTGTATTTTATGGGTGAGGAGATGATAAGTGGTGATTCATCCGAAGATGAGGAGCTAAGATTGATGGTGGTGTTACAACAAAATGGTTTCACACTTATGCGTGCGGTTCTCCTAGCGGGTCGAGATGGTGGAGAGGTGGTTGTTGACTTTGTCATTGTCAAAATGGTGGTTTAGAAAGTTAGAATCAGAGATTGAGATGTTGATGGTGTGATTTGGAAGTGTTCTAAGATGGTCAAATTTATAGAGTTGAAGAAGTGTGGAAAGGAGTGTTTGGATTTTATGTTCTACCATACAAAAATTGAGGTTTCTAATGATTTGGAAGAGTTATGAAGGTTGTCAAATCATTGGAAGTCAATCCAATGAAAATGGTAGAGTAAGAAGACCAAGATATGCACTAAATGCTTAGTGGTCATGTCAAAGTGATTTGGATCAGATGTCCCACGGATTCCAAGGAACCTTTTAGTGGGTTCCTTGCCTTATGGAGAAAGGTTCCTTGAGTTATTTGTTGTTAAATTTGATTTTTGGCGGGAAATGGGTTCCTATTGGTTTTTATGGCTAATAATGATCATAATACACTTAAAAACTAATGAGAAATGAGTTTCAAACCAAAAAGGATGACTTAGAGTTGTGTGGAAGTTGAAATTTGAAAAATTTAAAAATTTTCTGCAGGTGCTCGGCGGAACCAAACGACAACAAGGACGGAACCCTGTTTTGGGTTCCGTCTGGTCCGTTGGGCCAAAACTGGGTTTACCCAGAAAATACACTGGCGGAACCCTGTTTTTGGTTCCGCCAGTTCCGCCAAGCCCAAAAACTGGACAAAACAGTAATTTGAAGGTCGAAATGAATTCCAAATTTTCCGGAAATTCCCAAAACATAAACTTAAATATAGATCTGATTTGGAAATGAAAAAAATGGATATTGAAACACTCTTACCGTTAGACTTTGACCGGGGGCTAGCGAATTTCACTATACTTAGTGAAATTTTCCATAGACTTGAAAATTTGACAACATACCAAATGTTGTCATCCTACATAATTGTTAGTACAAACAAGTTCTAAACATAACCAAATATCCCTACGAATACATAAATCCATAAAACAAAGTGTCAAACATCCAAATTGTTCAAATGACACCTAGTGCCAAACACTCCCAACACTCGCTCTCATTGGTGATCCATCTTCTTGTTGAGCTTTCAAAGAAACCTCCCAAGACATTTGAACATCCCCTTAGTTTGCTTGTACTCCTCGGACTCATTTGGAATATTTGAAAGTTGTGAAAGGTATTCAAGAGGTGGGAGCATAGAGTTGGGTAACCCGTCATCTTCACTCATTGATGATGACGATGATGAAGTAGTAGGATGAGGGCGTTTCCCTTGGGCTTTGGAGACTCTCTTATCACTAAGTGGTACAAACGTATGTGGGATGAGAGAGTAGTCTAGGCGAAGGCCTCTTGGGGTCGGAGGAATTGGAGCAATGTGTCTAAAGAGACGTTCCTACAACAAAAGAAGTTAGTTGGCGATAATGACACGCGATAAATTGTCTAGCCACAACACAATATGAGAATATAGGCAACCATATCACAATCACAACTCATATATGATCAACCAACAATGCAAACAAGATAGTAGAAAAGATGTCATTCCAAGTAAAATTTGACTTTGTAAAAGTCAAAGACAAGAAATGAAAAATTCCATCCTACTCCTAAAAAAACAAAGTAAAATAAAAAAGGAAAAATAACTAAGAAAATAAAAGTCCTACTTCTATAAATGGAAGTCTCCCAACAAATTCTTAAATGGGGCAAAGCCTCCATAATACGCTTTAGGATTCGTTTGGGTGTGAGAGAGCATCCAAACGTTCAAGAATGTGTTGTAGAGCAAAGCTGGTTTCATCATGGACTTGGTGGAGCATGATTTTTATGCTCTCACTTATTTTAGCCGCCCGCTCACAATGTGAGCAACCATGGCGGGGATTGGATAGGATGGGATCATTTGATGATGGTTGTGGTGGTGGAATGGTGGCGGTTTCTTGAGTGGAGGATGGGTTTGCAATGGAGGCAAGCAAGGTGGTTTGAAACTCCATGGCTTGATGGAGATGATTGTTCACCATGCTTTTGAAAGCATAGAGGTTGTCAAGGCGGTCGTTGATCTCCTCGTAGGAGTTTGGAGGGTTGTTCCATAACGACG
>LBNU01002006.1:4740-15163 GCA_014162995.1 Artemisia annua | reverse complement strand
ATTTTAGTCTAAATTAATGACTTCTACAATGTGGATGTTCTAGTGTGTGCCTATATGAAAACAATGTGGAGGTGCGGTTATCTTGACTCATTTTGATGCTTAAAACGTTTTATAATGCAAGTTTTTGTTATAAACAAAAGATAACTCAAACGCTCCTAATTTAATGTAGCTTCGTTTGAATGTACCCGAAAATACATATTAGTTATGTATTCCCTTTAGCATTCAAGAGACATTATGCAAGTGATGTTTTAAATATAACGTTTTTATTTTGTATTTACAATATGAGACGAAAAAATATTTGTCCTATTTGTGAGAAATTTTTGCAAGAATTTGACATGGGGTGTTTTAATAAACATGCAAATATCTTATAAGGATGCAATTCCTAACTATGGGAAACATGATTAGTTTAGTTTAACAATTAATGTTCTACATGATTTACTTAAGTTAATGCATAACCCAAAGTTTTAGTTTTTGTGCAAAAATAGAATTCCTAGATGCAGATCAGGAGTATAATTATGTTTTTAATACTTACAATGATGATTAGAGAGCAATGTGTATGAAGGAAGAACCAAATTTTCGTTGGTGTGGATGAGTAGTAAAGTGAATAGTAGCAGTTTGGAAGTGGTGATATAAGATAAGGGGAGTTTGGTTTAATATAAAATAAGAAAAGTACCTGCAGGTCGGCGGATACGGCGGAACCAAAAATGGGGTTCCGTCCGTTGTTGCGTAGGGTTCCGCCAGACCAGCAGATGTAAAATTTTTTTTTGATTTGTTTTGATTTTTGTGATTTTATTATAACGTTTGAAACTACAAGGTAGGTTCCATAAAGTCCTAAACCAAGTCTAAGAAGGTTAAAAGGTTCTCGTTTAAGAGGTTTTGTGAGAATGTCGGCGATGTTGTCTTCGGAAGAAACTTTCTCGATTGAGATGTTCCCTTTTTGAACATTGTCACGAAGGAAATGATGATGGATTTCAATATGTTTAGTACGAGCATGTTGGACTGGATTTTTACTAAGGTCGATGGCTCCTTTGTTGTCACAAAGAATGGAGATGTCATTAAGTTGAATTATGTAGTCGACAAGAGCTTGGTTCATCCAAAGAGCTTGTTGACATGCTTTTCCGGCCGACACGTATTCGGCTTCAGTTGTTGAAATAGCGAGAGCCATTTGTTTCTTAGAGAACCATGACGTGAGACAATGTCCAACAAAAGTACAAATACCACTTGTGCTTTTTCTATCAACATAGTCACCGGCATGATCCAAGTCGGTATACACTATGCTGTCTACTTCCGTTCCTTTGGGATACCATAATCCTAAATGTGTAGTGCCCTTAATGTATCTAAAAATTCTTTTAACGGCTTCAAGGTGGATTGTTTTAGGATCTTCTTGAAAACGAGCACATAGACAAACACTAAACATAATGTCGGGTCTATTAGCCGTGAGGTAAAGTAGACTTCCAATCATACCTCTATATTTAGTGTTATCTACGGATTCACTTTCCTCATTCTTGGTAAGTTTAGTTTCCGAGGACATCGGTGTTTTAGTTGGTTTAGAATCTTCAAGACCAAATTTCTTAAGCATGTCTTTTATGTATTTAGATTGGTTAAAGAAGATACCATCTTCTAATTGTTTGATTTGAAGTCCTAAGAAAAAGTTGAGTTCTCCCATCATACTCATTTCAAACTCATCGTGCATGATTTTTGAGAAATCGGCACATAATTCTTGACAAGTTGATCCTAATATGATGTCATCAACATAGATTTGGACTATGATAATATGTGAACCTTTCTTCTTAGTGAAGAGAGTATTATCAACTAAGCCCATGGTATACTTATGGTCAACTAGGAATGTCTTAAGTCGATCCACTACAAGAATTCTGTCGATTACCCACCGACCAAATGTGTGGGTACAAGACCTAAATCCATGGGTAATTGACGAGTACCCACGAATTACCCAAAAACCATGCATAATGGGTAAAACCTCCGAGGGTAAATGTTTAGCCACAAAATATTCCGCATGTGGGTAATGTTACACACGACATGCTTAATGGGTAACTATGTGAATTCCGCGTGTAAATTTTTCATGGGATTTCAGTCAATACCACGAATTGCCCATTTGTTGTAGTTGTGTACTTGTGTGTGATCAGTGGGTAGTATTGCTCACAAAAATATTCGTGTGAAAATTCAAAGGTAAATAATTTAAATTTACCCATAGCAATTTGTAGGCAATAATATCACCTGTTAAATTTCCCAAATTTGTTTGTTACGTTGCGGCTAAAATGTTTCACCATATTGTGACTAATCTACGGATGTCCACGGGTAAAGTTTACGTGAAGTACTCACTTGTGTTTACTATACGTACATAAATGAAAAATATAACAACATAAAACTAATTTAAAATAAACAATCAATCTTTGTGTGATCAGTGGGTAGTATTGCTCACAAAAATATTCGTGTGAAAATTCAAAGGTAAATAATTTAAATTTACCCATAGCAATTTGTAGGCAATAATATCACCGGTTAAATTTCCCAAATTTGTTTGTTACGTTGCGGCTAAAATGTTTCACCATATTGTGACTAATCTACGGATGTCCACGGGTAAAGTTTACGTGAAGTACTCACTTGTGTTTACTATACGTACATAAATGAAAAATATAACAACATAAAACTAATTTAAAATAAACAATCAATCTTATATAAATTTTCAACCCTATAACTTAACCAAAAAAAAATGATGATACAATAATGACATAAAATGAAGGCTATGATGATCATCTTTGTAACTAGCACATGTAGCTTTCACTATTTCACTGCAATAGCATCGAGCCTATCCTCCCAAATTTCAAGAGCGTCCTTTGTGCACAAAGCTGAATGATGATACACTGCACAATCGAGATACAACATTAGTTGGAACATGATGCAAACAAAACTATATCCAAAAGAAAAACAAATACATTAGTTGGAAGTATATTTTTATTTCTAACTTAACAATTAGGTAATATCAAAATAGTAGTTAAAACATAGTAAATAGGAAAAACTTGTCACTTACGGTATGAGTGTATTATGTAATTGACACCTAATACGTACCAATGATGTTGTGTCAAATAGAATATTAAGTGTAATTCACTAAATTCAAAGTTCTACATACCATGTTGATGATATTTGGTATGGTCGTCATATATCATGGTGAGTTGCGATTCGAATAACAATCAGCTCACAAAGTCCAGTCATGCAACGTGAGTTACCTACAAAAAGATGGTCAAATAGCAACAATTACAAGAATAAATAAAAATAAAAGTAGTTCCTAACATTATATTGCAAACAAAGGATAATATAATAGTTTACTAACGCATTTCTCTATTATTTCTCTATCGATTTCAGAAAACGATGAAGAAATGATAATATGATATTTATAAGGAGACATAGTAAGCATTTGGCAACAAATGATGATATGATATTAAGGACTCACGCATTCATAGTTGAGAGACGATAAGATCGGGAAAATGAAGGATAGTGGGTGGACAGTTATTTGATGATAATGCTTAATTCAAATTTTGATTTGGCTTGGGGTGGGACTATATTATCGAAACAATGGCGGGAGGTGAAAAAATAGAAGCGGGGCATTTTCACATACATTATTAATATTTTTTCTACAAGTGTAACTAATAATCTTTTATATAATAAAAGAATTACATCATTTCGGAGTTTTTTTGACAAAACAATCTTAGTGGAAAAAAAATTGGACCAATAGGAATGCTCAATTTTGACACATAGGCAAAATCGAGCAATATGATTGGCCAATAAAAAGTCAAAATTGAATTGATTTTGGTCAAACTTTAATAAATTTGGTGGAGAATTTGATTGAGGAAAAAAAACACATAAAAATATAGGTGTCAAATTTATGAAAATAAAAACATAAAAAAAGATGAGGTAATTAATAAAACATTAGTGATTGAATTTTAAATATATTATATGGAGTTAAGTGTAAAATTATAAATCTCCATGTTTTTTGATAACTTTAGATAATAAACAAATAACCCCTTACACTTTATAACCCCTACACTTAATAACATGAACTTTGTTTACAATTACATTAGTATTAGTATTAGTATTAGTATTAGTTTGAGACTTTCATCCATTAAACTTACAAAATTTTGTAAATGTACGAATTAGTTTTAATACGTTAAATACTTTTAAAATAAATATTAGTTTTAAACTTTCATCTATTAAAATATCTTTTTACTATATACGTTAAATATAAATAAAAACTCATGTTATCCTATTTAAAAGTTTAATCTATACGTACACGGGTTTGAATATTAAATACAGTTAAATTATTATTAAGGGTAATATAAATATCAAATGGTAAGTGCGAGTTACTGTGATATGAAAATAAATATACGCGATTGTACTTATAACAACTCATGTAATTATTATTTAAAGTTTATATACGGATATCCCGAAAAATATTTTTAAAAACTTTACGGATTATATTTTAACTTCATCAACGCTCATTATGTGCTACTAAACTCGCACATTTTGTACAACATGATATTAGTTAAAATTAAACAACATCAACCTCAACATTAACATCTATGTCAGCTAAACAAAGTTAAATCTTTCATCAAATAAATTTTTTATAAAATATTAATTGATATTAATACATAATGAAAAACTCATGCATACTTATTAGTTGTACTTATATCATAATTTTCACGGGTAAATTTTTATATATTCATATAGTAAACAAAAATTTTAAAATAAATTTGATTTATGTGTAAACTCATGTGATCAAAGAACCTTTGGCCCAATAACATTATAAGGAGACACGCTCAAGAATCCAATACAAGGTCGATGCCACGGCTATATTTACAATTTCTGCTAACTTTTTTTCTTACTTTCGCACATGTTGATGCTCTAACTTTTTAAAATATACATAAGATTTTATGTTTTTAAACGATAATACTATATAATTAATTTTTTCTGGAAAAACCCCGTGCGTGCACGGGTATTATAACTAGTTTAAATATATAGATATATTGTATGCGGACTAATATTCCCTCTAAATACTATAGAGGGGGAAATTGGGTTCCGTGCCGTATAAAATATTAGACAAACATTAAAATAGTACATTAAAATACTACTCCAATAAACACTATTCTCTATGTACGGATGTCTCGACTCTCGAGCGAAGAGCAGCCAAGGGAAGAAATAATTAGTTTCTAATAATATTACGAGTAGTAAAAAAATAGTTAAGTTACAAAACATACCCTGAACTTTTTAATATTTACGACTTTCTTATATAACAAATTTTATTTGTCAAATATCTAACAGACACCTAGCGGTTTATTGAATAAAAAAAAATACTGGCAGAAAGGCCTCTCGATAACGAACAAAATAAGCTTGACACAACATTTATTCCAAACAAATACAACACATGTCGGCAAAAAACATACGACGATCTCACAACGACAAGCCCCGGTCAAACATTGTTCGTAAATGGTTATCACAAAAATTTATCGAAAATTCCCGCTGCAACGCAGCGAGCGCCTTCCCACTTGTTTATCTATTATACATGAGTAGTCACGCTCGACGACGTTTTAGCTTAAAAAATATGTTTCAAGACAGCCTCAAATAATGTGTCAAATTATGAAAACTATTATACTTTTAGCTATTACAGTTTTTATTTATCAAATATCCAACAAATATTTAGCAGTTTCTTTATAAAAAATATACCGATAAAAAAGTCTTTAAATTGTGAACTGTATGAGCCAAATATTGTAATACTTTTTACTTACTTACGATTTTATAGAAAATGTTTAACTTTATTTATTAAAAAAAAAAAAAAAACAAAACACACGCTTAAATTATGTAATAATTTAAAAAACTACATTAAAGTTTATTTACGGACTAACATTTTTTTACATAGGTTATGGACAATATAAACATCTACTACGGTACAAAAATAGTTTAATTCAGTATTCCATGTGATCTTGTGGTTTTTATCAAGATAACAAAGTATATAATGAAAATAATCTATTATTAAATGAGGTACGCATTATTGATCAAAGATTTGAAAAATTCATAAACCGGAGGCATCATATTAAACAAAGCAGCATTGTTAAATCCTTCTACAAAACATCATACTCACCATTTTATTTAGATAATTGTGATAGTTGGAAAAATGATTTAAGGGCAAGATGAGAAAGAATTAGTTGATATACACGTGTAATATTATATAAGGGTCGGAGGACGAGTAAAAAGATTTATCACTTTCGTAGACAAAAAAAGATAAGCATGTGAATTAAGAAAAGTGTGGCTTATAAAAGTCTAAGGATTTCTGTTTGAGAGTTCTTTAAGTCAAGGTTAACAATATATATAGTGTAAACCGTAAAATCTAGCTAGGGTTTTGTTCATTTTGACACAATGAGGGTAAGATCGTGGGTTTATATTTACCCACAAATTACTCACCAGAGTTACCCACAAATAAAGAGGTTATGCATAATCCATGGGTAACGAAAATTTACCCATGAGGTTACCCACATCTTTAACCAGGAGAACTCATTTCACGGGTAAACTGTGAGAGATATTTTGGCGCGAGTAAATTACTCATGGAATAGACACAAAATATACAATCATGGGTAATTTTGTGGCTAAACTCATGGGAAATTCGTGGGTAAAATAGGTATGTTTTTTAGTTCTATAATTGTGGGTAGTTCATGGGTAAATTGTAGGTAAGCACCCATGTATGAGCATTTGTGGGTATTTTTCGTGGCTATTCGACTGGATTCTTGTAGTGATCGTACCATATTTTTGGAGCTAGCTTAAGTCCGTATAAAGCCTTTTTAAGTTTGTAGACATGATCAGGTTTTTCAAAATCAGAATCCCGGTGGTTGAGCGACATATACTTCTTCATTAATAAATCCGTTTAAGAATGCACTTTTGACATCCATTTGAAAAAGTTTAAAATCGTGAGCGCATGCATATGCAAGTAAAATTCTTATTGACTCGAGCCTAGCAACCGGAGCAAAAGTTTGATCGTAGTCAATGCCTTCTTGTTGATTATAACCTTGTGCTACTAGCCTAGCTTTGTTTCTAGACACTAACCCATTTTCATCCATTTTATTACGAAACACCCATTTTGTTCCAATTATCGTTTGACTTTTTGGTTTAGGAACTAACGTCCAAACGTCATTTCTAACAAATTGGTTTAATTCTTCTTGCATAGCTATTACCCATGACTCATCTTTTATGGCTTCGTTTATATTTTTCGGTTCAATGGTTGACACGAAACAAAAGAAGTTACTTTCATTTTGGACTTTTGATCTTAGTGTTCTTTCGTTAATATTTCCTATGACACTATCAATGGATGAATTTTAGATTCTTTGGCATTGACAATTTCTTGGTTTAATGGTTCTTCTTCCTTCTCATTATCTAGGATTTCTTGATTTTCCATTACTTGACTTTCAATTAAGTCATCATCTACCAAAGGTGATGTCTTAGAGGGAGGTGGACTCTCGTCGAATGTTACGTTCAACGATTCCTCGACTCTTAAGGTTTCTTTGTGTAAGACAATGTAAGCTTTGATATTTTGTGAATATCCAAGAAACACACCTTCATAAGACTTTGGGTCGAATTTGGTGAGATAATCCTTGGTGTTAAGAATAAAGCATTTACTCCCAAACACTCTAAAATATCCTAATGTGGGCTTTTTACCTTTATATAGTTCGTATGGAGTTTTGTTCAAAAATGGTCTAATCAAGACACGATTTAAAATGTAGGTTGACGTGTCAACGGCGTTACACCAAAACTTTTGTGGAACATTTTGTTCATTAAGCATTGTTCTACTCATCTCTTGAAGAGTCCGGTTTTTGCGTTCTACTACACCATTAGATTGAGGAGTGCGTGGTGCCGAGAAGTTGTGTGTTATACCATTTTTATCACAAAAATTTCCAAATTGTATTTCATTAACAAATTCACGACCGTGGTCCGTTCTAATAGACACAATACAAGTTCCTAATTGGTTTTGAATTTTCTTGCTTAGGATTTCAAATTGATCAAAAGCTTCATTTTTACTTTTCAAAAACTTTGTCCAAGTGTATCTTGAATAGTCATCCACTACAACCAAAGTATAGAAGTTACCTCCATAACTTTGTATAGCGGATGGACCAAATAAATCCATATGTAAAAGTTCTAGACACCTAGATGTAGACACCACATTTTTAGCCTTATGGCTACTATGAACTTGTTTACCAATTTTGAAAGCATCACAAAAGTGTTGGTCGTATCTCAACTTAGGTAGGTTTCTAACTAGATATTTGGAGGAGAGGTTTTGAATAAGTCTCATATTCGCATGTCCTAAACGCCTATGCCATAAAGTTTAAGATTCATCTAATGAGGTGAGGCAAAGTTTGTCTCTAGATGTTTGATCCATCTTCATGACATATACGTTGTTCTTAAGAACACCTTTAGCTATGGTTATGCCATCTTTAAGTATTTTACTTCCATTTTCACTGAAAAGGACGTTATATTTTTTCCGAAAAAGTTGACTAATACTAAGGAGATTAAAACGTAGGTTATCAACATGAGCTACATCATCTATAGAGAGAAAGTCATGAGAGATTGTACCTTTTCCGATGATTTTGCATTTAGCCTTGCTACCAAACGTAACATTACCTCCATCACATTCTTGATATGTTGAAAAGAGGCTTTTGTTACCCGTCATGTGCCTTGAGCAACCACTATCTTTGATCCATTCATTCGGTTCCAAACTAACTTTGAAGCATACCTATTTTATGGAAAACACTCAAACATTTGGTCCCCAATATCTCATGGGTCCGTTTTGGTTAAACATACCATTAACTTGATCCATGTATGGAAATGGAAGATATGGGTTCCATGACATGTAATTTGGAGTTTGGTAGTGTCTAGGTATGTTTTGGTTCCAACCATGTTGGTAGTTTGGTTGTACGTTGTAGTTGCTCTTTGGAAAGGGGCGTTTGGGAATAGGAGTTTTGGGTCTCGGTTGAGTAGTTTTAGTTCTAAATTCATTTTTACCAAGTCCTACTCCAACCTTAATAGCTGGTTTTAGTTTTGTATCATTTATACTAATTTTGGACTTATTTGTGACTTTAACGAATTTAGTACAATCCGACGTAGAAACTAGCTTTTCTTCTGCAAACCCCGCGGAACCTTTGGGTTCAACGGGCGGAACCCTGTTTTGGGTTCCGTCTGGTCCGTGAGTGCCTGTAGCAGTTTTGCTAGTTTCTTGTGCTTTCTCGTCTTGTTTCGTTTGACTCTTTGAAGTTTCTAATTTCATGAAACCTAGTCCCGTTTTATCAAAAGGTGACTTTTGTAGTTTCATTATTTCATCCGCACAAGAAATACTTTTATTGAACCTTTTAAACTTTGAGGTTTGTTTAATTGGATCATTTTGAGTAGTTTTAAGTTTCTCAATTTCGAGTTTAAACTCTTCACATGATTTACACAATGTGTCGATACTTTTACTCTTTTCTAACCTCTTAGCTTTTTCTTTTAATTCATAAACTTCATTTTTCAAAAATTCCTTTTTAGTTTTCAAAAATTTGTTTTTGTTTATGATTTTTAAACTTAGTTCACAAAGTTTGTTATATTCTTTTTGCAATGTATCATCATCAATAGAAGAACAAGATGCGTCGGATTGTACCTCATTTGAGTCTTGAGCCATAAGAGCAATCTCTTCGTTCTTTGGCTCTTCGTCATCATCTGCACTATCGCTCCAAGTACCAGTTACAAAAGCTCGTTGAGTTTTACTTTTGGGTGGTTTTGGACATTCTCCTATGAAATGACTTGTCTCTCCGCACCTAAAGCACTTTCTTTCTCCCTTTTCTTTCTGATCATCACGATCTTTTCGGGAAGCTTTCTTATCATCTCTAGGTTGCCTTACATACTTCCCTCGTCTTCGAAAGAACTTCTTGAAGTCTCTAACGGCCATTGCATATTCTTCATCATCACTATCCGAGCTAGATTCTTCATCATTGCTTGATTGAACTCTAGCTTTCAAGGCAATAGACTTGACTTTTTCTTTCTTTCCTTTAACTATTTCCGAATCTTTTTCCATTACCATTTCATGAACTTTGAGGTTTCCAATTAGCTCATCAAGTGACATGCTTGAAAGATACTTAGATTCTTCAATTGCCGTCACTTTGGCTCTCCACTTCGGATGGAGTGCTCTAAGGAATTTCCTGACAAAATTCTTACTACAAAAAGATTCATCAAGTGCTTTAAGTGAAGTAATAATAATGTTAAACCTAGCAAAAACACAATTAATAATCTCATCTTCGGGAATAGTAAATTGTTCATATTGTTGAACAAGAAGATCAATTTTGTTATCCTTAACTTGTGAGTTTCCTTGATGAGTGACTATTAAAGATTGCCAAATTTCTTT
>LBNU01002005.1:7465-18251 GCA_014162995.1 Artemisia annua | reverse complement strand
AAAAAAAAAAAAAAAAAAAAAAAAAAAAAAAAAAAAAAAAAAAAAAAAAACATGTAATATTCGTTTAACCGTTATCATATAAATGGTTTCCAATGGTTATTACTTAGGGGTGTTTGGGATTTCTGAGTGATCATAGACGTATGAATGTTGTTGTGACAAGGACAAAGAGAAGAGTTTGATGCAACAAATTAAATACTTACCGTTTGAAACAATCGTATCTTGATTTCAACTAAGAAATGGAAAATATGTGATCAATTGCAACAAGTCACTGGGAATTCAAGAATTTAGAAACAGAATTGGCAATTGTTGTTATTATGATTGTTATGAATCTGTTATAGTGAATTTGAGAGAGAATGTGTTTTTACAACAGAAATTGATTACTAAAAATGATTACAAAGTGAGGTATTTAACTAAAAACCTAGTTGGGTTGTAACAGATTTTGGCGCCCAACTCATATTTGACTTTGGCCTTTGACTTTTCTATATTTGACTTTTACTTTGACTTCTCAATTCAGCTTGTATCAACTCCATCTCCCCTGAAAAACTTCTTGACCTCAAGGAGTAGAGTCAAAATCAGGAAACCTTTCAAGTAAATCACCATAAATCTCCCAAGTAGCTTCTTCAATAGGCTTATAAGTCCACTGTATGAGCACATACATCACTGGCCTATTGTTTCTTTTGCCCAACCTTCTTTCCAATATTGCTTGTGGNTGTGATCAATTGCAACAAGTCACTGGGAATTCAAGAATTTAGAAACAGAATTGGCAATTGTTGTTATTATGATTGTTATGAATCTGTTATAGTGAATTTGAGAGAGAATGTGTTTTTACAACAGAAATTGATTACTAAAAATGATTACAAAGTGAGGTATTTAACTAAAAACCTAGTTGGGTTGTAACAGATTTTGGCGCCCAACTCATATTTGACTTTGGCCTTTGACTTTTCTATATTTGACTTTTACTTTGACTTCTCAATTCAGCTTGTATCAACTCCATCTCCCCTGAAAAACTTCTTGACCTCAAGGAGTAGAGTCAAAATCAGGAAACCTTTCAAGTAAATCACCATAAATCTCCCAAGTAGCTTCTTCAATAGGCTTATAAGTCCACTGTATGAGCACATACATCACTGGCCTATTGTTTCTTTTGCCCAACCTTCTTTCCAATATTGCTTGTGGCTTGTACTCCAGCAGCCCATCTTCTCTTAATTGAGGCAGATCTCCAATTTGTTGGTTATTTCCATGACATTTCTTTAACTGAGAAATGTGGAAAACTGGATGAATTGACTCTGATTGGGTAACTTCAATTTATAAGCCACTTCACCAACTCTTTCCTCAATCAAAAATGGACCATAAAACTTTGCTGATAACTTGTGTTGCTGTCCTTGTCTCACAGTTACCTGCCTGTGTGGTTGGAGTTTCAAATAGACCCATGTACCAACATCAAATTGCCTCTCAGTTCTGTGCTTATTAGCCTGATTTGCATCCTATCCGGAGATCTTCTGAGGTGAAACTTCAACATTTGAATTGCTTCTTCCCTTGATTGGAGAGTTCTATCCATACTTTCCACTCTACTTTCACCAGGCACATAGGGTATATGGATTAGGGGTGTTTGGCAGTATACCACTTCATATGGTGTTGTTTGAATAGCAGTGTGAAAATTGGTATTGTACCAAAATTCAGCTAGTGGTAACCATTTCACCCATTCCTTTGGCTTCTCTCCACACATGCATCTTAAGTAGCACCCTAGGCATCTATTTACCACTTCAGTTTGCCCATCAGTTTGAGGGTGATAAGCAGTAGACATTTTGAGCTTAACCTTCAATTCTGAGAACAATGACTTCCAAAAGTTGCTGAGAAAAATCTTATCTCTATCACTAACAATAGCTTCTGGAAGACCATGTAGCCTGTATACTCCATCCAGGAAGACTTGTGCCACTTGACTAGCATTGAATGGGTGAGAAAGTGCCATGAAATGAGCATACTTACTCAATCTATCCACTACCACCATAATGACTGACTTTCCATGGGACATTGGGAGTTTTTCAATGAAATCCATAGACACTTCAGTCCATATTTTCTCAGGAATTGGCAAGGGCTGAATCAAACTAGGATATGCACTAAGATCTGGTTTTTGTCTTTGACATACATCACAGTTTCTAACCCATTGCTTCACCATCTTTTTTAATCCTTTCCAATAGAACATTGCTCCCAACTTCTTGGTGGTAACATGCCAGAATGTCCACCCACTGCATCACCATGAAAATGCTCAATTAGCTATTTCCTCAACTCATCATTAGCTCCCACCACAGCTTTTCCTTTCCTTTTTAAAACATCACCTTCCCAAGTGTATTTAGTACCCTTATATGTCTTATCAATCAAAGCTTGTATCAACTACTGAACATCTATATCAGATTGCCAGCTATCTTTAATCGTGTTCCACACATCACTTGCTACAGTTGAAACTGCCATTTGTAACAGAGTACCCCCATGATCACTCCTGGACAATGCATCAACTACCAAATTCTCACTTCCTTTCTTATACACAATTTCATAATCAAAGCCTAACAACTTAGGAAGCCACTTCATTTGAAAAGGAATAGTTAGTTTTTGACCCAATAGGTACTTCAAGATAAAGTGATCTGTTTTAATCTTGAAATGCGTATCCATTAAGTATTCTTTCCACTTTTCTAAGGCTGCTACCACTGCCAAAAACTCTTTTTCATAAGTAGATAAGGATTGGTGCTTAACTGCTAGTGTTTTGCTCAAGTAGGCTAGAGGATGACCACCTTGACACAACACTACTCCAATGCCTATACCAGAAGCATCTGTCTCCAATACAAACTCTTGTTCAAAATTTGGTAGTCCCAACACTGGTGCCTCAACCATAGTCCTTTTCAGTTGATTGAAAGCTACCTCTGCAGACTGAGACCACTTAAAAGCATTTTTCTTGAGTAAAGCTGTCAATGGTTGACTAATAAGTGCATAATTCTTGATAAATCTTCTATAGTACCCAGTTAACCCAATGAAACCTATCAGCTGCTTAATGTTCTTAGGAATTGGCCATTTTTGCATTGCTTCAACTTTAGAAGGATCTATGGCTACCCCTCTTGCAGACAAAATATGACCTAGGTACTCAACTTGTGGCACAGCAAATGAACACTTACTTTTCTTAGCAAATAGAACATTATCCTGCATTACTTGTAACACTTGTTGTAAATGGCTACAATGCTCCTCTATAGATTTGATGTACACCAAAATATCATCAAAGAATACTAGAACAAACTTCCTCAGAAAAGGTTTGAACACAGCATTCATCAATGATTGAAATGTTGATGGAGAATTTGTGAGAACAAAAGGCATAACTAGAAAATCAGTGTCCCTCATGAGTTCTAAAAGCAGTCTTCCAAATATCACTGTCTTTCATTCTAATTTGGTGACATCTAGAACTCAAATCCAGCTTAGTGAACACCACAGAGCCATTTAACTCATCAATTAACTCTTCTATCACTGGAATAGGGAATTTATCTTTGACTTTATGCTTATTTAACTCTCTATAGTCCACACACATTCTTCATGAGCCATCTTTCTTCTTAACCATAACTATAGGGGATGAAAATGAGCTTTGACTTGGCCTAATCACTCCTGATTCCAATAGTTCTTTCACCATTGCCTCAATTGCATCCTTCTGATTTGGAGGGTGTCTATATGGTCTTACATTGATGGGAGGGGTGTTTGGCATAAGTGGTATTTGATGATCATGGCTTCTATGAGGTGGCAATTCAGTAGGTATTTCAAACACTCTGTCAAACTTACCCAACACTTTCTCAACTTCAACATTGACCACTTTTGACTCCTCCATTTGCCACATGCTCATGGGATATACACACAAAGCCATAGAACACAACTCAGCTTGTTTAATAACTCCTTCCTTGACCACAGCTTTACCTTGCATCCATTGCACAGCTGAGTTTTTAGTACCCCTTAACACCAACTGCCTACCATTATGCATAAACTTCATAGTCAAATTTCCAAAGTTACAAATCATTTCTCCCAAAGTAGCTAGCCACTGAATACCCAAAACCATTTCACATCCACCCAGTGGCAACAACATCACATCACTAGTGAATTTCTCACCCTGTAAACTCCACTGAAATCCTTTGCATTCATAGTTACTCAGCATGTTTTGACCATTTGCCACAGAAACTTGCAGTGGTGAAGTTTTTCGCAAAGCACAACCCAAATTCTTAGCAGTTTGAACATCTAAGAAATTATGAGTACTTCCACAATCTACTAATATATGCAAAGTCTGCTTTCCCACTTGACCCTTCACCCTCATGGTTTGATAGGAATTGACGCCAGATAATGCATTTAGTGATATGTGTAGACCATTATCTAAAGCAATAGGCTCAGGTTCTTGAAAAACAAATTCATGACCTTGTTCAAAAATCTCATCATTCTCTTCTTCCAAACACTCCTGTTCAGGGTCACACACCACTTCTAGAGAATGTAACTGACCACTACACTTTTGACCAGGAAAGTACTTTTGATCACAGTAAAAACATTGATTCTTGGCCCTTTTATCCTTTAATTCTCTTTGAGTCAGTTGTTTTCTATATGGATTGGTATTGTTATATGGTGTTTTAGGTACAGGTAAAGCCACATTGTTAACAGGTTTTGGTAAAACTCCATTATACTTGATACCATAACCAAAACTTGAAGGTTTGTTAATTGACTGATTGTACCTTGACTTCAATGCAGTATTGGCAGCTTCTTGTTTCTTTGCCTGACAGTACACATTAATGTTGGCAGCTTAAACATCCTAATAGGCATTCCAACTTCATCTTTCAATCCACCAATAAACAAATTAATTGCATGTTCTTCTCTCAACTCCACTTTATTCAACAAATCTTCAAACAAATGTTGATATTGTTGCACATTTCTAGTTTGCTTCAAGTTCTTTAAATCAATCATAGGATCTTCAAAAACTGAACCAAATCTCTTCAAAACTTGTTGTTCATACACCTCCCAAGGGCTATTTTCACCATATCTCTTGATGAATTGTTGATGCCACACCAATGCCTTATCATACACATGCATAGCTGCCACTCCCACCTTCATCTCATCCTCCACTTGATCAAGACAAAAGAACTGCCTGCATCTAAAAATCCAACCCTTAACATCCACTCCATTAAATCTTGGAAATTCCATTTTAGACATTCTTCCAAACTGCCTATTTTGATTCTCATTTTGCCTAGCATTCATATGAACACCATTATTACGATTACTAGAACCTTCTCCACTCCTGAGACTAGCCAATTCATTTTGTAAAGTACTGAATTGCTGTTCATGAGCAGTAAGTTT
This sequence comes from Artemisia annua, assembly GCA_014162995.1. Taxonomy (NCBI): domain Eukaryota; kingdom Viridiplantae; phylum Streptophyta; class Magnoliopsida; order Asterales; family Asteraceae; genus Artemisia; species Artemisia annua. The sequence continues at coordinate 12,893 of LBNU01002005.1, read as the reverse complement.
GTTGTTCACCCCTTCAAGTTGTTCCATCATTCTTGTAAACATTTTGTTAATACAAATAATGTCAAAAACGTTATTCGCATTATTCGATCTTCTTGTGTTTTGATAATCACAAAATATAAAGACATGTTACGTAAAGTTATGGTTAATAAGTTTTTAACCGAGGAAACTCGTTACCTCCACAAAGCTTCTACAACGTCACTTCAGGTATGAACAAACTTTATACCGTCATTAGTTTGGTGATCAAAGAAGTTTTATTTTCTTATAAACTTACATTTTAAAGTTTGACAAAACATTTTCAAAAAAGTGTTTTTTTGTTTTTAAAGAAATGTTTTATTAAGAAAATATAGTTGAATTCAAATGTGTAACAGCTACTTTTCCCCCCAAATCAGCTAAAACTACACCAGATAAGTTTTCACCATGTCAGGATAAAAAGGGAGCGTTTTTGTCTGGACGGTCCCTTAAAGGGTCGGCGGTCCCTTAGTGATAAAGGACCGTCGCCTATTTACGGGACCGCCAGACCAGTCCTGTCGTCTATAAATACTGAACTATTACACTTCAGAAAACAGGGTTTTTTCACACACAAAACTTTCTGTTTTTATTTCCCCCTTGAGTCTTTGATCACTATAACATGTCGGTATATGTTTATAAGTAATTTACTCTTCCGTCAAGTGCAAGAGAAGAACTCTCGGCATCAATGAAGTCTCGAGATGTTATGGGTGTCCACACATAAACGTAACAAGTGTTATGGTGATAGGTTCTGTAAATATTGTCATTGTGATCCGACTTGTGTGTGAGTCGAGGAGGGGATATTTGTGTGAACTTGGATGGTGAGGTAGATCCAAGAAGTGTTGTAACTAGATTAATTCATGTATTGGTGTGAAAAGAATGATGTCCTAGTGTGTAGGATTAATCTTGTCGAAATATTATGTAAAGACTTGGATCGGGTGAAGATCCACGTGAGTCATGTGTGTAGTCTTGGTTCGGGTGAAGAACCAAGTATGTCTAAGTGTAAAGACTTGGTTCGGGTGAAGAACCAAGTGTGTCGATTATGTGAAGACTTGGATCGGGTGAAGATTCAAGATGGACAAGAGTGCTTGTTCGTGTGTCTACGTGGGCCTTGGTGTAGATTGGTTCCAGCTACGATTAGAACTCGACATTATGCTTAGTGTCGTTAAGCCTTGTGTAAGCATGTGTACGGATTGCTCCGCCTGAAGGAGTGTGTTGATATAGTGATTGATAACTCTCGAGTGTGGTACTCGGGGAGTGGATTAGGACGAAGAGTGAGCTTCGTGCCGAACCACTATAAATCGCCGCGTCTCTTTGGTTGTGTTCTTTCCTTACTCTTTACATTACTTGTTTATTTATGCATGTCACTAGTTAAGTTGATATCACATAAAAAGTAGAATTCAATAAGTTTGCAAAAGAATACAAACCGGACCTAAAAACGGCGAAACATTTTAACAAACCGGACCTAAAAACGGTGAAACTATTCAACCCCCCCTCCCCTTCTAGTTTCTACAATTGGTATCTGAGCCAGGTTATCAAGATCTTTAGAGTATACTGTACTTTAAAACTTGAATCGATCTATGGAGTCTGAAAGATACTTAGAAGGGATCTATTGGAATTAGTCACCATTTTTCGAACATGAAAACTTTGTCATTTGGAAAAATGAATTTGAAAGTTATGTGAAATCAATTAGTCATAATCTTTGGCATGTCATATCTTTTGTTAGATATTTGAGTTCAAATATTAGCTTATAAAATTTTGCTAAAAATTGGTTTTGACAAAACCATTTTATGAAATGTGGTAAATGATATTTGGCAAAAGATTTTAATCTTTCATCAAGGAAATGTTCAAGCCAAAGATGATGAAAATGTATTATTAGTAAGTCACTTAGTTTTAGTAGAATCGTGTACTACTAGTTTGAATGTTTTTGTTGTAGGTAATGTTGCCGACAAGAATCACATCAACAACTAAGTTAATATACTAATCAACAAGTCTTGAAGTGATGATAATGAAGAAGACTAAGTACGTGGATAGATAGCCTAAGGTCAAGATGATTAGAGATCAAGACAATGTGTGGCTAGATTGTGTAACTACACTCAAGGATGATTCGACAAGTGTGTTTCATCATGTCTTCCATCACATACACGACACATGTTATGGTATGTGTCATTAAGGATAGCTAGAGGCCAAGGTAAGTTTTCTTACACTCTTGCTTATCATAGTCGTTTAATGAATGCTTGCTATATGCTTACGTGACTATGTGATTTATCGTTACTTGCTTGCATGCTAGATAATGTCTATATGTTCTTGTGTGCTATATGATCTTCGTTCATTAGACGCTAAGTATAAATGCTTATCCATCTTTGGATTCAAGCAAATTATTTGGAAAAATAATGGTCTTACCACAACCATTATTTATAACGCATTTCTCGTCAATCAATCACTATAGACAATGCACACTTGCTTCAATCTTTGTTTGCTCTCTAGTTCTTGCCTATGACTTTTCTTGCTATTTACATGATTGACTTCTAGCCTCTCCAATGCAACTCTCGTCCTTGAATCCCATTGAACGTTTTGTTTCCTTCCTATTCTTCTGTCTCAACTCAAAATCCACTCCTTATTCAAGCGTATAAAGTCTTTTCCTTTCTTTTGTCTCAATTCCACTTCATACCCATTCCTTAGCCTACTCATGCGTATTGAGTCTATTTCGTACCTTAAAATACACTAAGTCTTATTTTGAAACGATCTGGAACCAAAGACTTGTCACAATAACTGAAACAACAAAAATTGTCAAAACCACATCACTCTCTGCCGACGATCCCATAAACATCCCACGGTCCCCTATTGATAAGGGACTATCCGAAAGATTTTTTCTAGAAATACGCCCTCTCACTCCACTTTTATCAGTATCACAAATCACACACATAGTATGGCAGCTGAGCTTCTGAAAAATAAGGGTTAATCATCATTTATTACCTTAAGAATTAAGTCCAAGACTTCAAGTTCTAAATCACTAAACATCCCTACATACCAAACGTCAATTGTAAGTCAAACCATCTAATTATCTCTATGAATTACATAATTAGGGTTTATTGTTATCTTGAAATTAGGGATCTTAAGTCTATCATGAAATTAAGTATAATTAACACTTGAGTTCAAATAATTGATAGATTATTATATTAATCAAGACACATGATTTCACAACAATTTCCAAAATAAGAGAAAATCATTAACACTTCTTTAAAACATTAAATTCAATTTCACATTGTTTAATACATGTCAAAAACTTTTGTCCTAAATGAAGATTAAAACACATTATAAACAAAAATGAAGTTCAAAGAACTATCAACTATAACTTTGTGATTTCTTTTATAGGGACATAATGTCACACATATATGACTTTGATCATCTTCGCACCGACACTTATGCTCCTAGAATTTCTCGTGAACCAACAACTTTGGGTAATCACATTCGTTCCTATGTGAATGTTGAAACTCGTCGCTTTCATGAAGGACGAGTTGTTGATCCCTCCTTAGCCTATCATAGATACATTAATACCACCTTTCGTGCCATAGGATTCAATTGTTTGCTTCATATTAATGAGAAAATTTTCCCTCGGTTTGTTTTAGAATTCTTTCGACAAGTTGAACTCGTACGTAACGAGGATCAATCTTTGTCACTCTGGTTTGGATTAGGAACTTCAAATTTGTCCTCACTCTTGAGCAATTCGCTCAAATCCTTCGTATCCCCAATCATGGGCAATGCACCTATACTGAAGATTGGTGTCTTGATTTACTCTACAACTATCGAGAAGAGAACAGTCCTTATTGTTCCTTCATACCTTCTCCATGGGAACTTGGGAAACTTCTTCGTACTCATAGATACATTCCTTTCATCGATACAACTAGAATTCGCATGTCAGAAGTCCGTGAAGAGTTGCTCAATTGGGCAATCATCTTGAAAGAAAACACTCTCGGTCTTAAAGGCATTCGTAAGCAACTGTTGGCGTGTTGTGCTCATATGATGTACTGTCTCCATACTCAACAACTCTATAATCTCGCCTACTTATTTGCCAGGCGAATAACACATCTCAAGGGTAACAGTACTAAATTGCTACCCTATGGGATGTTCCTAACTCGTCTTTATCACTACATCATGAACTTTCATCCTCATCTTCGTGGCCCTCAATACTCCCTCTTTGATCCTGTCATGGAACCCATCAATGAGTTCCATATTTTCTACATCTTCATCTCATCATTATCTGTCGACTATGACATTTATGATGATCCCACACTCGAGAATGAGGAGCAGGCTAAAGTCAAAAATGTGATGCAACAAGAGAAAGTCATAAGCACCATTGACAAGACAACTTCTTGAAGAACTACCTAGAATCTTCAAATCTTTTGCCTATCTAATAAACTGTGTCTCATGTATTGGCACTTTTGGTATTTGCAGACTTTAAATGTGTTATGTAACCAATATCTATTGTTGTACTCTTGATTCCTATGTTTGTTGACTAAGTGAACTAAGCTCTTGATTAGTTGACATACGTATTTAACTTGTCATACTTGCTAGTTGAATGATGTTATTTAGGTCGTGTACAACATCTCTTACAGGTTAACATATGTTTATTCTATGAAGGTATAAATGAATTGAATGTATACAGGTTGCAGAAATGAAAAACTGGGAAAAATATGTGAACTCACTGCCGGCGGTCCCAAAGTGATAAAGGACCGTCTAGTGATTTAACGGACCGTCCCTTTGGGATCATGGATTTTGCACTGTTTTCTTCTTCCTGCATTCCTAAGCCAATTGCATGATTATCACCACCTTACCATGTTTAGATAAACATTTTTATGTGCTTATAATTTCCTAATGCATGCTTTGCCCAAACCATAACCAAGCTTGATTATTTAAGCCTTATTCATCAACCTCAACCTCAACACAACAACCATTCATCTCTTTCACATCACCTACAATGGCCTCATCTTCCACCACCATTTCAACTACAAAGAAAGAGCTCAAAACACAACCTCCAAACAAAAGACCAAAACTCAAAATCATTCGACCTCAACCAACCTTCATTGATCTCACACTCTATAATGGTGGCGGTCTCTAAAGGATGGCGGTCCTTTATAATAAGGGACCGTCCCCTGTTTACGGGACCGTCCTAGCTAGTGCTAAAACTCAGTTCTAACTGCTTGCTACTATCTGATCATGTTTCTACTTAATTGATTTCACACCCATATTCCATACATCTTCTAATTACTTTCATATATATATATATACTATATATAGTACCTATATATATATGTACTATATATAACTATATATAATACTATACTACTATATACTTATTTAATAACTAATATAATATATATTATAATATAATATATATAAATATTATATATATCAGTCATGT
>LBNU01002000.1:168169-178318 GCA_014162995.1 Artemisia annua | reverse complement strand
TTTTGAAAGCTTTTCACCCAAAGATCATTTTTGATAAATTTTGACTTTTAAGAATTTGGTTTGACTTTTATTTTAAAATAAATGCTCAGGGACTGATTTTGTCAAGTTTAGAAAGTTGGGGGACTGAAACTGCCAATTATGCAAACTTTGTACGATTTTCATTTGTTTTTAATCATTTTGCATATAAAACACGATCTTTGGGATATTTTCAGTATTTGGATGTGTTTCCGAGTGTTTTCACGTGTTTTGGCAGTTAAAATACGATAAAAATGATGAGTATTTACACACTCATCAGTCCGAGTCATGATGCCTCCATGGCATAGCAAAAGGAATGGCGCGCTTGTCTATCAAGAAAAATTCCTCCTTCCAACCCTTCAGACAAGAAGGAAAATCCCCGAAACAAACATTTCTTTTTTCACCTGTTCTCTTCTCAAATGAAAACCAACTGCCTTGCTTACTCAATTTATAAAAAACCCAGAACAAAGAAGTTGTTGGAGGAATATGCAAACTCCGGCTATAAACCTCAAAAAGAGTCAATCGATGTAGGCCAAGGGTAACCAGTTGAGAGATGTGTACTTTAAAATGTTTGATAACTTCTAGAAGGAAGGTAGAGAAAGGAACACTGAGATCCCCTTCAAAGAAGTACTCAATATAAAGGCCTATCGCGTCGGTCGGTAGTTGATCCATCGTCATACCTTTGGGAGGAACCCTCGGATGAAGATCTTTGGGAATCCCAAAGGACTCAACTACGGCCAAAACGTCTGACGGGCGGGTTTTGGAAATTTTCTTGGCCATATCGAACTTCTTCGGATCTAGCCTAACGGAAGTACCATCTTGATCCGTCGATACGGAAGACTCTGACATGATGAAAGACGGAGGGAAAGAGTATAGCCAAAACTAAATTACAAAACATACCTCACAAAGAAAGCAAATAAGTGCACCGGAAAAGTCGTTCGGAAACCGGAAGAAAGCAGTTGTCAGAAAACACACACAGCTAGAGAGAGAAATTACAGTGGTAAAAATGAATACGAAATGGCCTATTTATAGGGAGAAATAAGAGAGTGAAAAAAGGCGTCGTACAATTAGCTGACGTGTCATCACTCATGGCCACACGATACTAAAACGCGTATACGTGTCATCATCTTAGAGACCCGGTAAAAACGCCGGCGCTCCTTAAACGACACATTAATTACATTTAACTCTTATACACGTGCATAACTCGACAAAAACACGTCATACCCTCCAGAAAACGACAAAAACAAGGACTTTGAAGTATCACACCATTGGAATAACCAATACTATGATACTGGGGGGGACATGTTGGCGTATGTATCCTTCGGATCATATCCGAAGGAAAAAGACTAGCATTCGGACGGAGTCGAACCACAGCCGGACGAGACGAGCCAAATCCGAACAGAACGAGCCAATCCACTAAACCATGACATCCGAAGGGCTACATGCCTCCCGGATGACTCTACACCCCGGACATGCGATAATTACGCGGATCAAAGTACAAACAAGTACACAAAGTACATGATAGTGGAGCATAAACTAGCGAACACCAAGGGATTAAGTACAAGCCAACCTAGCACCTCACATAAACTGCCTATAAATAGTGGAGAAATCCTCTTGCAAAGGTTAACTAATTCTTTACTCTCTCTCTTACTTACTTATTTACACTCTTTATCTCTCTAGAGCTTCATACTTACTCNAGAGAAATTACAGTGGTAAAAATGAATACGAAATGGCCTATTTATAGGGAGAAATAAGAGAGTGAAAAAAGGCGTCGTACAATTAGCTGACGTGTCATCACTCATGGCCACACGATACTAAAACGCGTATACGTGTCATCATCTTAGAGACCCGGTAAAAACGCCGGCGCTCCTTAAACGACACATTAATTACATTTAACTCTTATACACGTGCATAACTCGACAAAAACACGTCATACCCTCCAGAAAACGACAAAAACAAGGACTTTGAAGTATCACACCATTGGAATAACCAATACTATGATACTGGGGGGGACATGTTGGCGTATGTATCCTTCGGATCATATCCGAAGGAAAAAGACTAGCATTCGGACGGAGTCGAACCACAGCCGGACGAGACGAGCCAAATCCGAACAGAACGAGCCAATCCACTAAACCATGACATCCGAAGGGCTACATGCCTCCCGGATGACTCTACACCCCGGACATGCGATAATTACGCGGATCAAAGTACAAACAAGTACACAAAGTACATGATAGTGGAGCATAAACTAGCGAACACCAAGGGATTAAGTACAAGCCAACCTAGCACCTCACATAAACTGCCTATAAATAGTGGAGAAATCCTCTTGCAAAGGTTAACTAATTCTTTACTCTCTCTCTTACTTACTTATTTACACTCTTTATCTCTCTAGAGCTTCATACTTACTCTCACGCCGGAGGTTGGTCCTGAGATACATTCCCGGGGCGAGTCTAACGGACGTTTCTGTCTTACAGGTAACCGAAAGGACAGAGATAAGCCGGAGAGATCTTTGTGATTCCGAATGACCGATTACAGTCCTTCGGACTCATTTTGCTTGTTCGAGGTAGACGCAAGATTTTACCTCAACATTGTTAGTACAGTATTTTGTTGTTAGTGTAGCATTTTGTTGTTAGTAGTGTAGTACTCCCCACATTATCTCAACAAACTTTGTCTTGAGCTAGAATTGAACCCCACCATATTTTTAACCTTAGCAAAATTCTTTTTCCTTGTGACCGTCGCCCACAACACACACACATAACACATTCACAGAATTTTACTTCAAGTATGAGACCAAAATGTTACCGTTTATGCAACAACTCCTTTATTTACTAGATTGAGCATGATGAACCATTAAGTTGGTTTGTACTATACCAATTAAACAAGCAAAAAATCACACACACTAATTCAGGCCAAGCTACATTTTGATTTATTGAACAACATCTTGAGTACACATCTTGACTAAAAAAGATCTGGTGAATCAATTTAATGAAATACAAAAATATAACCAACCATTGGATGTTACAAAGATCAAACACAAAGCATGGTGAGACTGCTTATTTTGATATTTTAGCAGTTAACTCTCTTACCAATTTAGCAGCAACCATAGCAGTCATTCCATCAACAGTATCACGTTGTGGATTGAACTCAACTACATCTGCAGCAACAACATCAGCTTGAAGATTGTGAAGGATGTTGAGAACATCTCTGAATGAAAGACCTCCGGGCTCAATATGGGAAACACCAGGAGCAAATGCAGGGTCGAGACAGTCTACGTCTATTGAAATATACACTCCCTTTACACCCTCTCCAAGTTTCTGAAATAAAAAACAGCGATCAACAGTCTATTGGAGGTTTGTGATCATATAAAGTGACAAGTGCAAACACACACACACACACACATATGTAAGAGATGAGAGGCGAAAAATACCAGATTCTCCAGAAAGTCACGATCTTTTGAAAATGTGCGCATTTCATATTGTTCAACTCCAAATCTTTTCCCTTGCTCACGTCCTTCGCTATTTATTGATCTAATACCAACCTAAAAGAGGAAAGAAATATGGACATAACTCTATTATCGAAACGGCATAGAATCCAATCATGGGGGAACACATAGTAATGATCAAGAAATGTCGGTTTGCTTCATAAAAAAAGTTTGTTAAATATAATAAGGAAATGTGAACCCAACTTTTATAGACTAATTTACTTGCTATATACTAGTCCGTAAGTTACTAGTGAAAACTCATATTTCAAACAACCTGGCATGCATTATCATATAAGTGCGTCTTTACTTTCTATTCTTGCTTATTATCATCCTTTCTAGAGGTGGAAATTGAGCGAGTTGGGTAATTAGTCAAAATGGGCAACTTTTTGTACAGATACAGATCTGCTTGTGTAGACCCTAAACAATATTTAACGTTTCCATTAGCAATTAGAGAATCAAATGTGATCACATAACTTAAACTAATTTCAATAATACTCTGACCTTTTAAATAGCATACTTTAGAAAGAATTATGCATAAAAAACCATTTCAGCGACTTTTGACCAATTTGACCGGTTAGAGATAAAACATAACCCAAATTGACCCATCAATAGCTAAGTGGATTAAAGTTGTGACCTCTAAATTCCTTTCACATTAACATCCAGATCCAAGAATATAAAAAATTAGTACCTGTAAAAGGCGGCGAGCATAACCACCCTCCATGATTCGAGCAAAAGACGAAGCATGTGAATACTTGTTTCCTTCAAAGCAATCATAGATGTCAGGATGTGCATCAAGATGAAGGATATCTATAGGCCCTCCCAGCTTCTCAGACACAGCTCTTACTACTGGATATGATATTGAATGGTCACCCCCTAAAACTAATGGGCGCAATGGACTCTGCAAAAAGAGATCGCATACAATTTGACTGTTAAGTCAAATGTCCGAAATCAATTTCAATAATGACACATAGATTGATCGTGTTCCCAAAAGTGATGGTGCAAACTTCTAATGTACACAGTACACCTCCTTATTGCATCATAATGGGATTTCTACATATTATCTTTTAAAGACGAGTAAACAACGAAATATTAGTTTTAGCAAACTTTGTTTTGTAATCCAATATTATGTGGTGGTCTAAATTTACGTGATTTGTGTCTAATACTGACATATATAATATCTTCTATACCAATTGACCTGCAACACAGAACTATGTTGTTTTAAGGAATGCACTAATTAAATTGAATGTCGCACAAATTATAGTGTCATATCTTTACCTGGCCTTAAAGTATGTCATTTAATGAAGTAGACATATCCGAAATAAACATGCTATAGAAACCTGGGCCAAGGGAATAACACTGCATGGAAACATCTCATGAGGAACGTTTAGGGTTGGGGAGATGAGTGACAATGTGAGCTGGGAAGGTTCAAAAAATAATGCTAAAGTATACACATATATTAACAAAAGAACTTCTGAAGGTAATGTTCACAATTACAAATAGTAACTTATATTTACTATACATAATGGCATTTGGAGCCACAAAAGAATTTGATAAACTACTAGGAGTTTATACAGGCACTAATACTTGTGTGAGAATCAGCATACTTAATTATATCTAAAATTTTAGTTGAGTTATCATTCTAAAACTAAAGGGAGACTTACTTCTTCCATCACTAGTTTGACAGATTCGCTGATAATATTCATTAATCGGTCATCATCTATTCCAGAGTCTCGAAGCTCTTGAACAGGAACATCACCAACATCTGTTAAGACTCTAGGATCATCCAACTCCTTACCTGCATTAAATAAGATTGTTCATTTAACGTGGGTGTTCAAACACATAACATGCAACAGCAACAAAAATAGTAAGGTGCAATCATGTCGGCTCCATTTTAGATCAACAATAACACTGTATGCCTCCTGTAGTAAAAAAAAATACAAGCCTCAAAATGAATGTGAATTACGTAATCAACACCTTCTGTATAATCTACAATAGAGATGGAAGATGGGCAGGTTGGTTAACAGGTCTGGGACTCGATGGTAATTTTTGTCTGCTCGATTTAATTTAGAGTTTTTCTATAGAAGCTTGTAAACTTTTTACCTATTTAACCTAAATTATTGGTCTGGTCCATTTGACCAGTTAGATAAAACACAACCCAATCAACCCATTTATAAGTAGATGGGTCGCAAATTGTAACCTCTAATTATATGAGTGGATCATGAAAAGTCATCGAGTGTTGTCAACTTAGATAACAAGCTCAATGAAAATGATTTAATAAATCTCCCCAACATTGTGACCAGTAACAAGATCAGCAACTCTCCGACTGGAGCAAAGCGTTAGGATGCATAAAATAAACAAAAGCAAGGCATTCATCCCAAAAAACCAAGTTCCCTTGTCCATTTGTTACTTTAGAAAGTTTAAAAGCACCGAGAACGATTTGTTTACCTTCCTCTGTAGATGCATTTGTGCTTCCACACCAGATGGCCTCTCGTATCCTTGGTGGAGCAAATGCTGGACCTTGGAGAAATGATGAATTATGTCCAAGAGGAACTCCAAGAAGAGAAGCTGTAGCTTTAGCACCACCCAACGATCGGACTAGCTCACCCTTGAAAAAATATGAATACTCAATTGCCAAAACTCTCCATCAATAATAAATGGATCTAGATAAAAGCTACTGTGGCAGCAAAGAACTTATCTATGTTTCAGTTGCAGCACAATGTACAATACCATATATAATAGTTATAATACTTTCCACTATACATAAGAAAAACAATTAGAAGACTTTATTTCCATTCTTAAATTTATGTTTTACCAGTTTCGAACTATAAGACCACTAAAAATGATCAGGCACAACTTTACATTGTGTACAGAGTTGCAGGTTCTAATTAAACGTTTCTGAAATATACATTTTTTTTTTCACTAACAGTCGATGACATTACATGCAAAGATATGTCTGAAGTAAATATGAAAGTAACAAATGGATGGCGAAATGAAATGCTGAGTCTTGATGGGAATCTTCAAATTTACACGCAATGTATGAAAATATAGTCCCCTGCTGAAAATACACAAAATGAAAACAGGATATACCTTAAGTTTTGCCCTCTCACGAATAAGAGTAAGAGATGCCTCAATGACTCGACTCTGGCCCTTCTCTATCAAATCTTTAGGAACATTATGTAAATTGCGAACACCTCTTCTTGCAATGTTAATCATGTTTTGTTAGATACGCTGTTACAACTATGAGACTGATGCAGTCGATTATTAGCTTTAAATCCTGTAAAAGAACATATAATTAGATACCGTAATATTTTTAAGCAAGTTAAATGAACGTAAAGCCATTGTCATGTTTCTACGCTTAAATAAAGCTCATGAGATAGATAGAATGTTCAGGGAAAAGATGTAGCATTTGGGATTGTAAACATATTAATAACTATACCATAAGCCAGGCCTAGGATCTAATGAAAACTGTAATCCCAAAGCCTTTAGTTATATAACCTATATCAAGAAAACTTGATACATAACATTTTATACGGCACTTTTATTATTTAATAATGATTTAGCACTCAACTATAAAAACCATTCATCTAGCCATCATATTCCATATTCCAAACAACTTTGGACAAAATAATGTGACATAACCTGGTAACCTATCGGAAAATAGAATTCCGTATGAAAAAAGCTATGATATATTATTAGCAGTAGAGTCACACGCTCTCACCTATACGATATAAAATCTACCACAAACACATTAATCACACATTTGTCCCTAACAAGACACGAACCCGGCAACCTCTTGGTTAGGGACTTAGGGGGTGTTTGGGATTGCTTATTCAAAATAGATTATGCGTTTGAATCAGCTGTTACAAAACGTGGTTTTCAAAAACAGTGTTTGTATTTGATTATGTTGTTTGATAATGCAATAATCAGATAATCATTTTTTTAAGTGTTTGGCACATCAGATTATTTATAACCTAACATGTAAAATAACAAAAAAAGACATTTGTCATATTATATATTATAAAAGGTTCTATAGCTTGAACATGTAACAGTTTCGTTTATAATACTTGACATATAAATTACTTTTAAAGTTTTATTAGTAACATTTATCACTTCATCAATTATCTATATATTAAACTACATGTGTTTTTCAGCATCATTAAGCGTGCACTTTAATCACAAGTCAATATGTGAAGAATATACTAGATATGAAGCAGCACAAAGGTGTAGTTCAGTAATTTTGCAAGTAAGGGTGAATCACGTTTTGGAAAAGCAGGTAGCCACCTGCTTCTTCAAAATGGCGTTTTGATAACCCCTAAATGCAGATAAGTGAGATTTTTCATGTTCACTATCCAAACACTTGCAACTGGATTATTGCGTACCGGCATACAAACGCAATCCCAAACACCCCCTTAACTTTCATACGGATACCACCCAGCTAAAGGCTGTTTGGTTAGTTTCAAATCAAATATTTCAATTTTGTTTTTTTCAAGAATAAACAAAACAAGTAATCATTAATATTATAATATCTAATTGCAAAGGCTTATATAAAATAAAAAGAATACTCCGTATATTAGTAAGTCACCACCTTAAGTTCATGCACTTACTCTTTAGAAACTATAATACAAAAAGAAAATAATTAGAGTAAACCTTTAATTATGAATCACGTCATCTTCTAAAATCAATCATATACTAAAACCCACAAAATAAAATTCAAAACCCCAACAAATAAATTTATAAATTAGATCAACACAAAGGTAAAACAAATAAGAAATGAACAGAGCATGTGGGTAAAATAATCTAAATAAGAGTATGGAAATTGAAAGGATGGAAATTGTTACCTGGGTACTATAAATGAGTAAGGATACGAGGGTAGTGATGATAAATATATAAAAGGGATTAAGAAAGAAAGATGACGATGATTGGGTGTGAAGAAGGTGATTATGGTTATGATATTTATAATGTGAGTGACTAGGATTATTGGTGGTGGTATTATCGCAATTTATATTACCAAGAGAGATAGTGGAGTGGAATGTTTTCCATGTTTCTTTAATAAATACAGTAATTAATATCGCAATTAATAACCAAGAGAGAGTAACGTTTTGTTTTAATGGTTATTCTATTCTTGCCTTTCAAAAAAATAATAATAACAACCAAAAGAGATAGTGGAGTGGTATATTGGTAGTGTGATTTATAGGGGTAAATGATTACATTTGTAAAATTACTCTATGATTTTGGTTTGACCTATAATGCAATATTTACAGGTTTACTGTGAAAAAAAATGTTTATGTTTAGAAAAAAAAAATATAATAGTTTAAGTATTAAACAATATTTAAAATATTAATTTAATAGTAGATTTTGTTAAAAATTTTAATCAATGATAAAATAGTCGACTAACATTACTCAATTTTAAGTCATTTTAACTTTTAAGAGTGAAGATGAACTCTTTATAAGTAACTAGTGAGGTATCCACGCGTTGCATTGGCGGGTACCCTAAAACAAATGTTAACGACATCAAAATGCAAAAGTAATAGCTAGCTGTTGATGCATAATCTGGCGCGGGCTGATTCAACGACTCTCCCTGGGCTGTTAGTCGTCTTCTCGAGCCCTGATTAGACCTGTCAACAAAGAGAACCCGTTAGGAGTGGACCCGAGGCCGTAGCCCCGGGATCCACCTCCGACGGCCAAGTTAGTATCGGTGCGATATGGCTTATGAGAGTTAGGTTTAGAGTAACCTGTCATCTTATGTTTAAGAAGGGGATTCTAGCCATGTATTTATAAGGCATGGATTAGGGTTTAGGCGTAGAGTGGGCCGATGTCTGCCGGGCCTGGCCCATGTAGGGTCCAGTCCGGACTATATGTCCACAAGCCCCCCAAGTTTAGTATGACATAGTGCGTGGTATGTTATGCTAGACTTAAGTTCTATTCATGGCCGCGTAGGCCCAATCAACCATGACGGCATGGCCCATGTGTGCGCAACTTGTGTGCACATGGGACGGATCATACTGCGCAGCCACATGCGACAGTGCGCACTGGGATTGCGCTTGTGATTGTCTCACAATGGTGAAGGTGGATCTCGTATACTGCATCCTGGGTAAGGGCGTACCTTTTGTACCAGTAGCGATGCAGCATGGTGCGACAGAAGACGTGCTTCTGTGGCAGAAGTGCGCGATGTTCGCGACAAAAGTGCGCGCGGTGCGCGACAAAAGTGCGCGCGGTGCACGACAAAAGTGCGCGTTGTCCGCGACAAAAATGCGCATTGTGCGCGTCAAAAGTACGCGATGTGCGCGAACATTACATCCACCTTTACAAGCGACAGAGGACGTCTCCCCTGCGGTAAGGTGGTGCGAATATTTAAATTCGTCTTTGTACCGGGCTTGCAATACCTCTTACGTACGATCTGCTTCTAAATATGCCTGCGTGACTTGTACGAAAACAGTAGTAGGATATACCCTGGTAGCCCCCCAAGTTTGATGGTGCTACTCGTGTAGGAGAATTAAACTTAGTTATTCAAATCCTGAAAAACACTTAATGCAAATATTAAAAGTATATGTCGCGAATCGCAACATATAAAACATTAATGAAGTAAAAGATTAGTAGCGTGAAGCATAGTATAGCACATAGCATATAAGAGAAACTTTCGCTGTGCGAATTAC
>LBNU01002000.1:145057-167987 GCA_014162995.1 Artemisia annua | reverse complement strand
AATTGTATTTAATGTTAGAAAATGTGTTTTAATTAGTTGTATTTTAGCTTAAAAACTTGTAATTCTGAATTTTAAGTATTTATATTTAAAGATTGTATTTAATATTAGAAAATGTGTTTTAATTAGTTGTACTTTTAGCTTAAAAACTTGTAATTGTATTTAATGTCAGAAAATTATATTTAATGTTAGAAAATGTGTTTTAATTAGTTATACTTTTAGCCTAAAAACTTGTAATGCTGAATTTTAAGTATTTTTTTTAAGAAGGCCTAAATGTTTTATAAGATAGTATGATAATTGTATTTAATGTTAGAAAATTGTATCTAATGTTAGAAAATGTGTTTTAATTAGTTGTACTTTTAGCTTAAAACTTGTAATGCTGAATTTTAAGTATTTCTATTTAAATATTGTATTTAATGTTAGAAGCTGTATTTTAATTAGTTGTACTTTTAGCTTAAAAACTTGTAATTGTATTTAATGTTAGAAAATGTGTTTAATTTAGTTGTACTTTTAGCTTAAGAACTTGTAATGCTGAATTTTAAGTATTTCTTTTTTTAGAAGGCCTAAATGATTTATAAGATAGTATGATAGAGATATGTTTATTGAATTTTTTTTAAGTTAGTGTAAATGTAGTACCAGAGTATTAAAGAGAATTGTAATGTGAATAAATTGTAATATGTAAAAGAATTATAATCATAATTTAATCTTTTATAAGGGAAAAAAAATTAATTGAAATTAACCTTTCACATCAACCAATATAAGATCTCTGTTGCAAAATCGAGTCATCATATTTTTTAATTAAAAAGTCAAAATTTAATCAATTGGTCAACATGTAAACAAAAATGTATTTCATTAAAAACACCTAAAGTTTAATGTGTCAAAAAAAATTAAAAATTAAGTAATTAGTAAAACTTTATTTTTAAAATTTTACATAATTTATATTGACTTATATTTTTAATAACTCTATAAATTCAATACTCCTAAAATTTGTAACCCCTAAACTTAATATTTTTTTTTTAACAAAAACAACATATATGTTGTTGTTATTTGTAAATATTATCATAATTATATGTTAAATCATGTATATGCATGCAATTATAAATATCTTAACTACTTATAATGGAAAAATAGTAAAAGTGAAATGTTAAGTTTTCAACACTTGGTCAAATGAGAGAGAAAGTTACTAAAACACTACACACATTGTTGAAACTATTGATGGAAACAATATTTCAGGAAACATGCAAATTACATATTAATGGTCAATGAAGTGAAAAAGTTGAACATTAAAGGCTCATGAAAAGTATTTGAATACGTACATTAAAAGCTCTTAATCACAATTAAACATAACAAGAAAATCAGAACCCGTGCTATGCACGGGCTGAGCATCTAATTGTTAATCGTGTATTCTTTCTGTTTATTGGCGAGTGTATGCTTAATTATTGTTTAGTATGTTGTATGAAACGTTTTGACTTCTTGTATAAAAATTTAAAACTGTTTGATGTTGTTTTGGTTTTGTGGTGTTGTATTTTATAAATGGGCTTTTGGTTATTAAGTTGTGATGGCTTTGTTTCTTTTGGCCTATTACTTATTTGCATGATAAAAAAATGGTTTTGTTTCTTTTGGTCTATTACTTAGCCCTACAATACTTGTTCATTAGATGGGTTTTGCATGGTAATATGAGCACACTGGGTCTATCTAATTGGTCATAGTTTAATGTGCATTAAATATTTTCTTTATTAAGTTTGTAAGTTAAAGTTTGTGTAATAATGTATATATAATAATGCAACATAAACTATATAAAAATCGTTACAAACTTTTTTAGCTTTATCTCATTTTATTGTACAACTAATTTCATTAAAAATTAACATCAAAGTCTAACTAATCTTATATATAATATAAACTTAGGTTGTCTTATAAATGCAAAATACCCATAATAAATGTTTCAAGAGTTGATTATTCCAAATATGTAAGAAGGCCTAAATGTTTTATAAGATAGTATGATAATTGTATTTAATGTTAGAAAATTGTATCTAATGTTAGAAAATGTGTTTTAATTAGTTGTACTTTTAGCTTAAAACTTGTAATGCTGAATTTTAAGTATTTCTATTTAAATATTGTATTTAATGTTAGAAGATGTATTTTAATTAGTTGTACTTTTAGCTTAAAAACTTGTAATTGTATTTAATGTTAGAAAATGTGTTTAATTTAGTTGTACTTTTAGCTTAAGAACTTGTAATGCTGAATTTTAAGTATTTCTTTTTTTAGAAGGCCTAAATGATTTATAAGATAGTATGATAGAGATATGTTTATTGAATTTTTTTTAAGTTAGTGTAAATGTAGTACCAGAGTATTAAAGAGAATTGTAATGTGAATAAATTGTAATATGTAAAAGAATTATAATCATAATTTAATCTTTTATAAGGGAAAAAAAATTAATTGAAATTAACCTTTCACATCAACCAATATAAGATCTCTGTTGCAAAATCGAGTCATCATATTTTTTAATTAAAAAGTCAAAATTTAATCAATTGGTCAACATGTAAACAAAAATGTATTTCATTAAAAACACCTAAAGTTTAATGTGTCAAAAAAAATTAAAAATTAAGTAATTAGTAAAACTTTATTTTTAAAATTTTACATAATTTATATTGACTTATATTTTTAATAACTCTATAAATTCAATACTCCTAAAATTTGTAACCCCTAAACTTAATATTTTTTTTTTAACAAAAACAACATATATGTTGTTGTTATTTGTAAATATTATCATAATTATATGTTAAATCATGTATATGCATGCAATTATAAATATCTTAACTACTTATAATGGAAAAATAGTAAAAGTGAAATGTTAAGTTTTCAACACTTGGTCAAATGAGAGAGAAAGTTACTAAAACACTACACACATTGTTGAAACTATTGATGGAAACAATATTTCAGGAAACATGCAAATTACATATTAATGGTCAATGAAGTGAAAAAGTTGAACATTAAAGGCTCATGAAAAGTATTTGAATACGTACATTAAATTGTTTGAATCAGCTGTTACAAAACGTGGTTTTCAAAAACAGTGTTTGTATTTGATTATGTTGTTTGATAATGCAATAATCAGATAATCATTTTTTTAAGTGTTTGGCACATCAGATTATTTATAACCTAACATGTAAAATAACAAAAAAAGACATTTGTCATATTATATATTATAAAAGGTTCTATAGCTTGAACATGTAACAGTTTCGTTTATAATACTTGACATATAAATTACTTTTAAAGTTTTATTAGTAACATTTATCACTTCATCAATTATCTATATATTTAACTACATGTGTTTTTTCAGCATCATTAAGCGTGCACTTTAATCACAAGTCAATATGTGAAGAATATACTACTATACTAGATATATGAAGCAGCACAAAGGTGTAGTTCAGTAATTTTGCAACTAAGGGTGAATCACATTATGGAAAAGCAGGTAGCCACCTGCTTCTTCAAAATGGCGTTTGATAGCCCCCAAAAACGCAGATAAGCCAGATTTTTCATGTTCACTATCCAAACACTTGCAACTGGATTATTGTGTACCGGCATACAAACGCAATCCCAAACACCCCCTTAACTTTCATACGGATACCACCCAGCTAAAGGCTGTTTGGTTAGTTTCAAATCAAATACATCTAAGCAAAAGAAATTATGCAAAACCCAAAAATTAATGTTTCAATTTTGTTTTTTTCAAGAATAAACAAAACAAGTAATCATTATTATAATATCTAATTGCAAAGGCTTAGATATAAAAATATATTAGTGAGTCGCCACCTTAAGTTCATGCACTTACTCTTTACAAATTATCAACAAAAAGAAAATAATTAGAGTAACCTTTAATTATGAATCACGTCATCTTCTAAAATCAATCATATACTAAACACACAAAATAAAATTCAAAACCCAAACAAATCGATACCATAAACGTTAACAAATAAATTTATAAATTAGATCAACACAAAGGTAAAATAAATAAGAAATGAACAGAGCATGTGGGTAAAATCTAAATAAGAGTGTGGAAATTGAAAGGATAGAATTGTTACCTGGGTAGAAATGAGTAAGGATGAGTGTAGTGACGATAAATATATAAAAGGGATTAAGGAAGAAAGATGACGATGATTGGGTGTGAAGAAGGTGATTATGGTTATGACATTTATAATGTGTGAGTGACTAGGATTATTGGTGGTGGTATTATCCCAATTTATATATAACCAAGAGAGATAGTGGAGTGGAATGTTTTCCATGTTTCTTTAATAAATACAGTAATTAATATCGCAATTATCTATATATACTAATTTGCTTGATGGCCATTTAAATATATTTTTTTTTTGGGCTTTATTTGTGGGCTGCTTTTAGTCCATTTAGTCTATACATGGCTTGCTATGTAGTTTGCATATCTTATATCTCTATTTTTTATAATTGTTCTAGATAACAGATAAGTATTCATGTTTCTATGCTGTTCTAGATAACAGATAAGTATCACCGCTTCTGTCTCACATATTCATAACTTTTCCGATCATTTTCTGTATTCAGGTCCTTCGTAAATAAGGTTGGCATGTTTTTGTGTTCTGTGTTGTGTTTCTGTATGCATGTTTCTATGCTATTCTATGATGCCTTTTTCCAAGAATTTTTTGATCGTCTTAATATATCACATTAATGTATCCATATGTGTTATTGAACGATGACTTTGCATCCTTGCTTTGTTTTTAGTTTGTTAAATTTTGGTTAATGGTGCTTTTTACGTCTTTGTTTTGTATCGAAGAGGCCAGATGATCCCCCAAATTGATGGCGAGGAGAAGAGGCCAGATGAACTTGGACCGACGATCCTTTGACGACGGCGATGGTGGTGGTGATTACAAGCAAGGTATGAGCATCGACTTTCTAATTTGCCTAGTGAGAAAGCCAGGAAAAGACATAGAAAGTCACTCTCCCAGAGGAAGGCAAGATTGATTATGATGATCCGTTCTTAATTTTTTGCTATTAATTGTGAAAAATTATGTTTTTTGTTATTAATTACGAAAAATTATGTTTTTTTATGATTTTTTTAATCTTAATTTTTCTCTATTAATTATGAAAAATTATGTTTTTTTTTGTTCGAAATCAAAGTATGATATGTGATGATCCGTTCTTTTTGTTGTTTTTTTCATGTCTAAAATCAATTTAGGTCTCAACCGGCGGCTGAATAACCCTGGCGACTTAACCGTTGTGCAATATGGTTTTTTGGAAGATTACAAGCAATTTACAATTCACTGTAAGATTTAATTGTATCTTAAAAATTAGTTTATCTAAATCAAGTTGATTGGTTATGGTCATTTTATGTAGGTGTTAACAAAATAGAATTGTTTGGTGTCGGTTGAACGGTGCTCACGACGAAATGTTATAGGCCTAAGAAAAAAGAGACAGGCAAGTGAAAAGATATATTGCTTTCGCTGAAAGGTAATAAGTTGCTTAAAAAGTATTAGTTTTGCTTTCTTTTTCTTATTTTGTAAAAAAAAATTATGGTGCAGTTTTTTAGTGGTTAGGATCTATTTGCAAGTGAAAGAAGCTGTTTGGAAAAGCATATGTGTAAACATAAACACTTTTAGTTAATTTGGAAAGATCATGAGCTCATTTTTCTGGGGATATGAGCTTATGCTCTTAAATAAGCGATAACCTTCAGTTTGATAAGCTTGGTTTTTTGGTATTTGCGATTGAAAAAAGCTGTTGGGCTTATTTAATTATGGGAAAGCCAATAACCTCACTATCTAAAGCTTAGGAGCTCATCAACTTAAGCTTACTGTTATCACTTATCTAAGAGCATAAGGTGAAACTTGCAAATAGATCCTAATGAATAATTAGTAGCTTGAAACTAAACTTATTTCATGTGTTGTGTTTCCGGTTGCTTCATAGAACTGCTTATATGTTGGCTTCTGTACACAGGCGCGTGTTTGTTCATGAGTTGTTGCATAAAGACGCCCTTTTGGTTTTTTGGCGAAGGGGAACATGGTGTGACTGGCTGTCTGCTTCTGTTAGGGGTAAGAATACCAAAGTTTTTAGGTCGATTTATGACTATGCAATGTATCCGAGGTTTATGCCACGTGATAGTGGACAGTTTAAAGAAAATATTGTAGGAATTACGTCTACGTATAAGCAAAAAAGATTGTGATGATAAAGGAAAAAGAGTTATGCTTATCTAATGATTCAGTAGAAAAAATCGAACATACAAAGATAAGCTTTCTTGCAAAACTCCTACATCAATTATTTGTGACATTCTGTTTAACGAATACTATTAAACACCAAGCGTTTTTTAATGTGCTTTTTAAAAAACAAAGAAGTGGTCAATGGTAGATGTTAAAGTTGAAAGTGAATCGGGTCAGGGGCTGTTTGGGATTTCTAATTAGTTAATCTAGATTTAGGGGATTGTGTATCGAAAATTTGTATCATAATCTTAATGATCATACACGCTTTACTATTACACCTTTGTGTCTTGCAGCTGCAAATTGTATGATGGCGGAAGATTCTACCAGTGGTTGTGGTATTTCGAACGAATGGATGGCGATACTAGAAACAGACGTTACATGCTTTCTGTAGATAGTTTATTGGATACATGTGTACCCACCGACGAAACGGCTATCAGAAAGCAGTAATGTTTTGACAGACAAGGTTTGTGTAAGAGCAATTAGTTTTTACATCATGCTTTAAATACTATGCAGAATCACGTTTACAGTCGTGTGTCTGCTTGCTGTTGGTGCTCATGCAAGATAGGTTTGCCTAACGACTTTTCGTTGCAGCAAACATTGTCGACGTGGAAAAGCAAGTTTGTTCAATGTCGTGTTCAGATGCACATGTGGCGAAACTACCCTCCGAAGGTCAGTTGTAGAATGACTTATTACTTGCAAAAAATAAGTTGTACATTAACTAATCTAAATTACATTATACGTCTAAATCTTGCGGCTGCATTTTCCTAACAAGTGAGATATTATTCTGAATGTTCTATGCTGTACATGTGCCGTTATTAAATAGGTGCCCCCCCCCCACACACACACACACACATAGGAGTCTTGATCCCAACGCCCACAGGAATACTACATGTTCGAGCTCTTCGGGTTCGCGTAAATTGGAACGTCAATATTGTAAACTTGGTTTGTAGATATGATTGCATTTTCATATATAATAGTAAAGAAAAAGAATTTGGTTTATCTATCCTTTAGAGATCCATTATGCATACAGTATACATTGTTTTGGATTCAGGGATTCCCAGTTTTGAGATCAACTTGCTTTCCAAGTGCCAGGTTGCCGCATTGTAAAACTCAAGGGCTATTGTAATGAGCAAGAAGAAATGATCTTGGCGTACAAATCTCCCGATCATCTTTACAGGATTGAAGGTTCTTTATTGACCTGGGAACAACATCAAGAAATGTAATGGGACTGCTAGAAGGTTAGATCACATATGTGTTGATATTGGATTATTAGATAGTCATTCATCTTTATCCATAGCTCATTGGTAAGAGTAAACATGAGCAGACCCACAGCTAATTCAGAATTCAAACTGAAAGCATTGTTCCTATTCATTATTCGGCTACATCCTTTTTCTTTGTAGGTACTAGATTCGTTTTAAGAGTAGTCACTGATTACATTACCTGATATTTGTTTTACTGTTCTTAATGGCTTAATTTTTGATTGTTTGTATAGAAATGCTCATTTTATTGCATATGGAGTAATACATATGCGTATTTGACTTTTAACAACATTAAATGTCTGTCTCAGGCATTTTACATATTTAGAACTATGTTTTGTTTTACATATCATATTATCATGTGCCATCTTTGTAAATCCAAAACAATGTATTCAAAACAACCCGATCACCCTACGTACACAAACGGGAAAAACCGCTACAACATACCTACATAAATAATATACCCACAACATTAACAGCATAGCCGACAGATCAAACGACGATGCGAAAATTGACCTCAAAAATACACAAAAAAGCCTCGCCGCAACGCGGCGGGCGCTAAATTCCTTGTTAATAACCAACAGAGAGTAATGTTTTGCTTTAATGGTTATTCTATTCTTGCCTTTCAAAATAATAATAATAACAACCAAAAGAGATAGTGGAGTGGTATATTGGTAGTGTTAAGTTAAAAAAANAAAAAAAAGTTATATTGGTAGTGTGATTTATAGGGGTAAATGATTATATTTGTAAAATTACTCTATGATTTTGGTTTGACCTATAATGCAACATTTACATGTTCAATTTGTAGTTACTGTGAAAAAAAATGTTTATGGTTAGAAACAAAAAAAATATAATAGTTTAAGTATTAAACAATATTTAAAAGATTAATTTAATAGTATATTTTGTTAAAAATTTTAATCAATGATAAAATAGTCGACTAACATTACTCAATTTTAAGTGATTTTAACTTTTAAGAGTGAAGATGAACTCTTTATAAGTAACTAGTGAGGTACCCACGCGTTGCAGCGGCGGGTACCCTAAAACAAATGTTAACGACATCAAAATGCAAAAGTAATAGCTAGGAGTTGTAAACCGTTCGGGCTTGAGCCCGTTTGGCCCGTGCCCGTTCAGGCTCGAGCCCATTTGGCTCGTTACCCGTTCGGGCTTGAATATTTATATAATGTGCTTTGTTATTTGTATTAATGACATTTAATGCAAGAATTTTGTTTAAGTTAGTTTTACAATATGCTTGATAAATTGTATTTCTTACGTAAGGTGTGTTTTAATAACTGTATTAATTGTATTTATTGACCAGTTAATTAATTAACTACATTAAATATCTTGACCACATTAATAGTGTTTTGTATTGTATTTAATGTTAGTAAATGTGTATTAATTAGTTGTACTTTTAGCTTAAGAACTTGTAACGCTTAATTTTAAGTATTTCTATTTAATGATTGTATTTAATGTTAGAAAATGTGTTTTAATTAATTGTATTTTTAGCTTAAGAACTTATAATTGTATTTAATGTTAGAAAATTGTATTTAATGTTAGAAAATGTGTTTTAATTAGTTGTATTTTAGCTTAAAAACTTGTAATTCTGAATTTTAAGTATTTATATTTAAAGATTGTATTTAATATTAGAAAATATGTTTTAATTAGTTGTACTTTTAGCTTAAAAACTTGTAATTGTATTTAATGTCAGAAAATTATATTTAATGTTAGAAAATGTGTTTTAATTAGTTATACTTTTAGCCTAAAAACTTGTAATGCTGAATTTTAAGTATTTCTTTTTTTAGAAGGCCTAAATGATTTATAAGATAGTATGATAGAGATATGTTTATTGAATTTTTTTTAAGTTAGTGTAAATGTAGTACCAGAGTATTAAAGAGAATTGTAATGTGAATAAATTGTAATATGTAAAAGAATTATAATCATAATTTAATCTTTTATAAGGGAAAAAAAATTAATTGAAATTAACCTTTCACATCAACCAATATAAGATCTCTGTTGCAAAATCGAGTCATCATATTTTTTAATTAAAAAGTCAAAATTTAATCAATTGGTCAACATGTAAACAAAAATGTATTTCATTAAAAACACCTAAAGTTTAATGTGTCAAAAAAAATTAAAAATTAAGTAATTAGTAAAACTTTATTTTTAAAATTTTACATAATTTATATTGACTTATATTTTTAATAACTCTATAAATTCAATACTCCTAAAATTTGTAACCCCTAAACTTAATATTTTTTTTTTAACAAAAACAACATATATGTTGTTGTTATTTGTAAATATTATCATAATTATATGTTAAATCATGTATATGCATGCAATTATAAATATCTTAACTACTTATAATGGAAAAATAGTAAAAGTGAAATGTTAAGTTTTCAACACTTGGTCAAATGAGAGAGAAAGTTACTAAAACACTACACACATTGTTGAAACTATTGATGGAAACAATATTTCAGGAAACATGCAAATTACATATTAATGGTCAATGAAGTGAAAAAGTTGAACATTAAAGGCTCATGAAAAGTATTTGAATACGTACATTAAAGGCTCTTAATCACAATTAAACATAACGAGAAAATCAGAACCCGTGCTACGCACGGGCTGAGCATCTAATTGTTAATTGTGTATTCTTTCTGTTTATTGGCGAGTGTATGCTTAATTATTGTTTAGTATGTTGTATGAAACGTTTTGACTTTCTTGTATAAAAATTTAAAACTGTTTGATGTTGTTTTGGTTTTGTGGTGTTGTATTTTATAAATGGGCTTTTGGTTATTAAGTTGTGATGGCTTTGTTTCTTTTGGCCTATTACTTATTTGCATGATAAAAAAATGGTTTTGTTTCTTTTGGTCTATTACTTAGCCCTACAATACTTGTTCATTAGATGGTTTTTGCATGGTAATATGAGCACACTGGGTCTATCTAATTGGTCATAGTTTAATGTGCGTTAAATATTTTCTTTATTAAGTTTGTAAGTTAAAGTTTGTGTAATAATGTATATATAATAATGCAACATAAACTATATAAAAATCGTTACAAACTTTTTTAGCTTTATCTCATCTTTTATATAATAAAACAAAACCCCAAGTGGGGACTTTTCCATTTCAAAAAAACTAAACCATACCTTATTTAGTAATAATATTATTTAAAAAAAAAAGATTATTTTCTTATTAAGTAACATTTTATATTTATCCATAATACAAGTAGAAGATAAATACAAAAAATATAGATAAGAAGCAATTAACAATAGGATTAAAACTTTTAAATAATTATCTTTAATAATAAAAAACTATAATTAAACATCATAAATCAAACAAAACAAAGATTAAATTATTTGTTTTTTAATAAATAAAAATATATGATTTAAAAAAAATTAAAGAAAAACCCGCGCGTGCGCGGGTATTATAACTAGTTTTATTGTACAACTAATTTCATTAAAAATTAACATTAAAGTCTAACTAATATTAATAAATTTTATTAATAAACTCAATTCTAAATAGCTAACTAAATGAATATTAATTAACAGACTATTAATAATTGCTAAACCCTTTGGACTCCACTATTATGTCTTAAAGTTAATTTTTTTAATTTACAAATGGGTTCGAGCAAAAATAATGTACTTTTTCTTTTATGTTCATTATTCAACATGCTCACATAAACTAATCACGCTAAAAAGTATCATTTAACCATTTAAGTGTTGCTTTACATACATGCTCGTGCACATTTTCTTGAATCAATTCGCACATGTGAGCTACATCAATAGAAAACACACATAAATTACTTGTATATGAAAACACATTAACATAATACATATATCTATATATATATATTGCATTAGGTTAAATCATCAATTATTCTTGCAACCTTTTCAACTTCATCTCAATCCATAACCAACTTTTAATGCTATACTAATTACTAAATATCATGTGATCAATTCCGGCAAGCCTTGCACTTCCATCTCGATGTTGTATATACTTCACATTAAATGCACCGGTTTTGTTTTTCGATAAAAGTTGAACTTTTGCTTATGTTTAAAACTCAACTTTTTTATTTAACTAGTCATGAAGACCCGTGCGTTGCACCGGGCTGTATGTAAATGTTCATAGTGTATTCTTCGGCCCTTATTTTTACTATTATATAACTTGTTATGGTAGCACACCTTTTCTAAAATAGTTTATTGACGTGTTATATTTTTTTTACCTAAAACGTAAAAGTGCAAAGGTTTATTTTGTTATATTTGAAAATTTTTCTTTGAATGATGCACATAGGCTGTATAGAAGTTTTCATAGATTTAAAATACGTGCAATGCACATGAGCTGTATAGAAGTTTTCATAGCGTAATATTCGGCATTTATTTTCGTCATTTTATATTTAAGTTGTCATGGTGCCACACATTTGCTAAGCTTTATACGTATTTAAAATATTTTATTGAGTTGCACATGGCCTATATATAAGTTTTTATAACGTAATCTTCGGCACTTATTTTCTTTATTATATATCTAAGTTGTGATGGTATCACATTTCTAAGCATGACACACATTTAAAATAGTTTATTGACATTAAAAGAGTATATGTGAAGAGACTTTTTTCAAGATGTTACATTGAAAAGAGTCTCTTCACATGTAATTTTTTAATATGTATAAGTTATATAAGTTATTTTAAATATGAAGCGATGACATTAATGTTGGAGACCTTTTATATTCACCCCCGTGCGATGCACACAGGTTTGGACTGCCTCATGACCCATGCAATGCACACATGTTGGATCTAATTGTTTTTTTTCGTAATGTTAATTTTCGGTTCATGTTTGAAACTCTCATTTTATGTGAAAGACGGACTTCGTTGTTCAAATAAATTA
Organism: Artemisia annua; assembly: GCA_014162995.1. Lineage (NCBI taxonomy): Eukaryota > Viridiplantae > Streptophyta > Magnoliopsida > Asterales > Asteraceae > Artemisia > Artemisia annua. Next base: position 155,649 of record LBNU01002000.1, on the reverse strand, counting down.
TATTATTAAAAGCGAACTATAAAACAAATTTCCTTTTTAACAAAACTATAAAAACATAAAACATTTAAGTAATTAGTATATTTAAGACTATAAATTATAACTTGTGTAATAAAAAATCAGATCCAATGACCCAAGTCCGAATCATAAACCCGCTCCAATCAATCAATAGACCCGACATTTAACTAAACACAATTTTCTTCTCCTTTATATACTTCTTCGATTTAGAAGATTCTCATTGTTAAGATGATAGTGTGAAGATATTTTTATTATATACTACCATTTTCAATATGTAACATCGACATAATTTACACGGTCATATCAAATATCAAAGTCACGCAATATTTCAAGACGTTTAATTAAGAAAGTGACATTAACACACCGCAAGACAAAAAACTACATTAAGAGCAAAAATATTAAAATGCACCAACAAAGTGTAGTAATAATTATTGACTAAAAATTGAATGCTCGTCACATTATTTTCAATAAATTTACTTGCTAACGAATCAATAGTATTAGCCCGTTTATCGGTTTTACATGAAGTAAAATATTGCATGTTTAATTTGTAACGTACTATTAATATGAATGCTAAGTATTCATTCCACCGATGGCCGTGGCGTTGTTGTTGTTGTTGTTGTTGTTGTTGTTGTTGTTGTTGTTGTTGTTGTTGTTGTCGTCGTCTTTGTCGTTGTTGTTCATTGGCCTTTTGCATGTTTTGTTCTTGATACAATTTTTGTGACTTCTCGATCTCTTTCTTTAATGCTTCTTGACGCGCTACAAAAAATATTTAGATATAGTTGATCGTTAGTAACTTAAATACAGTTAATCAATATATTGCATTTTCGATCAAAGTGAAAATGTTCGTGCATGTTTCACTTAATTGATAAGACAACGATGTGTAGGATCTGTTAAACCATTAGAGAAGATGATGTTACTACCAAACCTCCTAAGCACCATCTTTATGTCCTACATTGTTACACACACAAAACACACGTGAAATTTACATAAAACAATATAAATCACTAAATAAGTAAGACGATATGATGCTTACTTTACCACCATAATAAGTTGTAGCCCAATGTGCACGCGGTGTGGAGGAAGTTTTGGTTTGTTGTGTGTGATTTTTGACACATTATATAGTTGATAAAATATTTGTAACTCATGGACGGGAAGGTAAAAAGACTAACTACTAATTGGTGTGTTTAATTTATGCATTCATGACATTTTTGGTTTGTATTCTTTGAGGTTTTAGGCACTAAATGTATAGGTCATATGTACTTACCACTTAAGCATGCAACCTAAACTAAGGTACTTACACATGAAGCCTCCCAATAGTAAAATCAATTCATGAAACATTTATTAACACCCCTTTGCATTTATAAGACTACTTAGTCTTTTATTATAGGGTCTTGCTATCCCATGCCCAGTGGGCAAAGTTTAAAACATTTATTAACTTCTTATCATTTCCATTTTTACACCATCCTACATTAATTAACTTATTGAAAATATGTGATACCTATTCTACCCTTTTTGTATATGAATCAAATTTTGCAATGTGACTAAGTGCTGCAATACATAACAGTTACGAAATGCATGCATATTTCAAGCAATTTGATTAAGTGTTGCCATTTTACTAACTACATATGTTTACAAAATGGATATTTCTAGCTATCTACTTCTTTAAAGATATTTTTTTTTCTCTCTCAAGATACAACAAATATATTTATTTAATTTGCTAACAAATAATTCTTATGATCATTTTTAATTGTCATAATCTTTTTTTTTCAATGTGTATTATTCGTATATCAACTACAATATATGTTTTCAATATGGAGATTTTTAGCTATCTACTCCTTTAAAGATGTAATATTTTCTTTTTTTTTCCTCAAGATACATCTTACTACGTATTTAATTTGGCTAGCAATCAATCCTCCTAATTATATTTTGGCGCCAAGTAACATGTCTATATATATACATATATGAATTTTATGTTCTCTTACAACTACAACATTTCAATTTCTTTCTCTCATTTCTTACATATCATATTACGTCAAAGTTGAGCATTCATGTTTTAATGATTCAAAGTTAAACAATTCATTTTATTTTGCATTTTTTAAGTATGCGTAACAAAGTTCTTTTGGATCTAAATGAAATTCCAAGTGATTCTGATCCTACTAATATTGATCAAAATAAAATTATTTTTGAAGAAGATGAACAAATTATGCAAGATGCTCTAGATAAACCATTTGTGGGTCAATATTTTCTTAGTGAAGAAGAAGCATTTGCATTTTATCAAAATTTTGCAAAAAGAAATGGATTCTCAATCCTATACGGAAGGTTCGATAATAATAAAAATGGAGAAAAGACACGACGGGATTTTCTTTGTCATCGCGAAGGAAAACCAAAGGCTAAAGTGGTAGATTACTCAAAAGTACAAAGAAATCGGACGTCTTCAAAGTGTGGATGCAAGGCGTATATGCGAATTACGTTAAGAAGAGAAAATGAAATTTTCCCGGAAGAGTGGCAAGTCACTATTTTGAATTTAGAGCACAATCATGAGTTGTTATCTATGGATGAGGTTCGGTTTCTTCCTTCATATCGTAGTATTACAACGGAAGATGAAAAACGCATACTCTTACTCAAAGAAGGTGGTTTGTCGATTAGACAAATTATGCGTGTCATTGAGCTTGAAAAAAATGTAAGTCATGGACAACTATCTTTCCTTTGTAAGGATGTTCGTAACTTTTTTAGTAAAATTCATGAAAAATACTCACATAATGATGCAAAAGATATTTTGGAATATTGCATGAAAAGTAAGAGTGAAAACTCTAACTTTCAATATGCATTTACAAAGGATGATGAAAACAAGTTAGAACACATATTTTGGTCTCCTCCCCAATGTTTTGAGTGGTACAAAAAATATGGAGATGTGGTTGCATTTGATACTACATACAAGGTGAACTCGTATGACATGCCTTTTGGCATCTTTGTTGGCATCGACAATAATGGAAGGACCATTTTATTTGGATGTGCACTTTTACGCAATGAGACAACAAAAACATTCAGATGGCTTATGGAGGTACATATTTTTTTATCTTGTATTTTATGTTTTTTGTTAGATCATGGATTTCTAAAAACATGTATACACAAGTATCGTGCGCAAGATATTAGTTACCTTTCAGTGCAAGATCATTTAAAAGCAATATATATTTTGCTTTAACTTTCCTAGCCATACAATGTTTTCGTACATTTCTTTTAGTTGCTTGTTAAATTAAGATACTTTACATCTTTTTCTATCCATAGACAATATTCCATTTTGAAAAAATATATAAAACTCTATAGTGTCTTTGTCTCATTAACTTGTTAATAATTACAGAAATTTGTTGTGCTCATGACAAAACCACCCATTACGATATTAACCGATCAAGATCCATGGATAACGGAAGCAATCTCAAAAGAGATGCCTTCTACAAAACATGCATTTTGTATATGGCACATCACGGCTAAATTTAGTGGTTGGTTCATTTCCATATTAAGAGGTAATTATTCAAATTGGTGCTCAGATTTTTATAGCTTATACAAGTTAGACACAATAGAAGAGTTCGAGAAGCAATGGCCATTAGTGATAGCAGAATACGACCTGGTCGAAAATAAACATATAAATGGCTTATATCGTATCAAACAGTTTTGGGTGCCAGCTTATCTTCGTGAGTTCTTTTTTGGTGGCATGACAACAACAGGAAGATCAGAGAGTATTAATGCATTTATAAAGCGATTTATATCATCCAACACACGTCTAAATCAATTTATTAGACAAGTAAGTTGTCTTTCGAAATAATTTTTATGTTTTAGTTACAACATATACTACTTTTCTTTTATCATAATTAATCCATAACTTATTTGATTTTAGGTTGACCTTGCAATAGAGGATATTCAACAAAAACAAATCCATGATACTATGTTGGTGAAATACAATGGATCTTATTTGATCTCACAATCACCACTAGAGGAGCAATGCTACCATTTTTTTACTCACTTTGCATTTAAAAGTTTCAAGAAGAGTTTGGGCGCGCAATTCAATACACAGTTGTGGAGAAAGCGTACACCGTTTATTTTGTTAAGCATCACAAATATACACAATGTAACAAGCATGAGGTGGTATGGGATGGTAATGTTGTTAAGTGTAGTTGCAAAAATTTTGAATTTGTAGGTATACTATGTCGTCATATCTTAAGTGTGTTTCTTCACAAGGACTGCTTCGACATTCCTTCTGCGTATTTGCTTTCTCGGTGGAGCCGTAGAGAAGTTACTTTGTCACAAGAAGTATTTGTTGAAAATTCGACATCTATGAACAGTGATGAAGTTCCAACAGAAGTGATAAATTTGGTTCAATGTCCACCAAAATCAAAACCTAAAGGACGTCCCAAACAAAGAATGAAAGGGGGAATCAAATTGGTGAAAAAAGTACGTATTTGTAGCCTATGTAAAGGTGTTGGTCATAATATTAGCACATGCCCAAGGAAAGAAGAACTTCTTGGTAAGAGTAGTGGTATTTCAAAATATGCCGCGAAGAAGAAAAAAAATATGTTGGAAAATCAAGATTTGAATCCTATTTTTTGTTTGAAATTTTGAGTATTGTAATTTGTTGAAGTTTGATTTTGAAATAAAATGTACCTTCGCATTCATTTGTCTTATATATTGAGAAACATATTTCATATTTTGTAACATAATCACAAGGGAAAAAAGGAAAATATGCTAATAGAATACATTTTAAAGACTTTGTTCATATTGAAAACATATAGTTGATATACGAATAATACACATGTAAAAAGATTATGACAATTAAAAATGGTCATAAGAATTAACTGTTAGCAAATTAAATAAATATATTTCTTGTATCTTGAGAAAGAAAAAAAATATATATCTTTAAAGAAGTAGATAGCTAGAAATATCCATTTTGTAAACATATGTGGTTGGTAAAATGGCAACATTTAGTCAAATTGCTAGAATCATGCATGTCGTTACTGTTACCACTATTCAGCACTAGTCAAATTGCAAAATTTGATTCATATACAAAAAGGGTAGAATAGGTATCACATATTATGTATAAGTTAATTAATGTAGGATGGTGTAAAAATAGAAATGATAAGAAGTTAATAAGGGCCCGTTTGGTTTGTAAGTGGGATTGGAATTGGATTTGGATTTGGGAAAGGTTTGAAAAAAATTGGATTTAAGTATAGGTTTGAATTAAATGAGGAGAGAGAAAATAAATATTGATAAATTTATTTGTTAAATATATTTTATAATAAATTTTATATAAAAAATATTATTTAAATAATAAATTAACAAAAGTAATCCACATATATAGAGAGAAATAAATGAAGAGTACCCACAAAGTACACAATCCAAGTTGAAACCTACTTAAGTACCCTCCTATCACTTTTTGATTCAAACTATCATTCCCTTTTACAAAAGAATGAACCAAACAACTAGTTAATGTCTTTTCAATATAAAACCCATTCCAAAGTGCCAAAACAAACGGGCCCTAAATGTTTTAAACTTTGCCCACTGGGCATGGGATAGCAAGACCCTTTATTATATATGATATTATAATTTAAAAACGGCTTTAAGTCAAAATTATGTATTTTTTCTTTTCTATTCATTACTCAATGTGATATTTTTAATATGTCGTATTTTGCTATTATGGCAAACTCATTTAATGGGCGTAAATATTGGTTTCTCACTAATGATTCTACATATAGAAAAAGAAAACACTTTGCGATGCGCGAACCTTCTTCTTTTCAATTATAATTCAATTGCACACGATAAATTCATTCTAATATTTCTCAAAGAGCATTCGAAAGCAACTACTTACATAACCTAATCACGCTAAAAAGTATCATTTAACCATTTAAATGTTCTTTACATATATGCTCGTGCATATTTTCTTGAATCAATTCGCACATGTGAGCTACATCAATAGAAAATGCACATAAATTGCTTGTATATGAAAATGCATTAACATAATACATATATCTATATATATGTTCATCTATAACAATCATCTAAATATGTAAGAAACAAAGAAAATAGTTGGTATCCCAATCTTTGGTTCCATTTAAAAGTCAGTTAGATGATCTTGTGTGATTTTCATGGTACCTGCGTATGATAACTAAATTAAGAAAAAAAAGAATACCAAGTTGATTACAATGATCTAAAAGATGTGTGAATCATCTCCAAAATGTTGCAAAAGAGAATTTACATACCGCTACCAACAAACAAAGATCTAAAAGATGTGTGAATCATCTTCAAATGTACATACTAAATGTGATTTTGGCCGGTTTATATAGGCATGAATTAGGTTAAATCATTAATTATTCTTGCAACATTTCGCAACCCTTGCACTTCATCTAACCGACTTTTAATTCTATACTAAATGCCATGTGATCAATTTGGGCAACCGTTGCACTTCATCTCCTTTCATGATTGTATAGTTATTATGAGACTGCATTGAATTCCGAGCATTAGCTATCTTGTACTACTAAACGACTCCAACTTGTTTCTAACTCTAAAGACTATATCATCATAACTCCACATTAAATTTAGGGCTCAATCTTATAGTATTATAGAGAATCTGCATTCATTTGTTTCCCTAAACTAGAACACGCTCCTCTATTTTATTTAACCGGTGTCCTTTTCTTTCTCCTTCATATGACACTCAAACAAACTAAACACGTAGTTCTGGTCATTTGTGTTCTCTCAAGACAAAAAGGGTTCGAAGATTGGTGTTGTGGTTCTTGTTCATGAGTGATAGGTCCAGAATGGGTGTGATCGATTTCTTTGTCTTTGTTCTTGGTTCTGTCGTGTATTCCATCCAAAAGGTATCACCCTCTTTTGTTTTGTCAGTCCATACGACACAAGAGATGTATATATAAACTGAATTAAACGATTACTAGAAACTGGTCACTCGTATAACCTGCTGATTTGTTATGCTTTCATTTACCTCTAAACTGATCATAATATAACCTGCTGAAACTCGTATGTAATCAACCTTGTTATCTGTCATTGATCAACCCATGGATACTCCTCTATTCGACCCATGTTGTTGTTCTAATTCGACCCAACACTTCGACCATAGTTCTGGTTTTTAAACCCTAATTAGCCCATTTAATACACCTTTACTAAGCCCTTTAAATCTGAAATAAACCCTAAGTATTTAAGAGTGGGGCGTACACATTAATTATGATGAATTAGGGCTTGGTTTGTGTTAATTCATGCAAACTGTTTGTGTCGTGATAAGTGTGTGTGTGTGTGTGTCATGTGTGTCAATTGAATTCTTTACATTTATGCATGGCAATATGGTTGTCAAACATTAAAAAAGTGAAGAATATTTGAAAAAGAAATCACGAAGAAATGGAAATGAAAAAATTGAAAAAGAAATCACGAAGAAAATTTGAGCGGGAAATTATATAAATGGTAATGATTTGTGATGCGTGGTTTTGTGACCTTACAACAGGTTTTACCTCTCGAGGGATCTCAAGAGGCTTACAACCCCACCAGGCAGTGTACCTGACCGATGTAGTATAGGATAGTGGTAAGTACGGGGATTGATCGTTCTCTCACAGGGAATAGTGTTCGTTAGGATAGGAAAACTACTCTAATAGGTCTAAGGGTGGAAGGAAGATTCTTTTTGTATTTTTATATTTTATGGAAAGCAAGTAAAATCTCAGTTTTGGAAGAAGGGCGGAATTAGTTGCTAGTCAACTAACCCAAGTTTACTACTTATGCAAATTAAAATAAATAAAAATCTAAACTATTGTGGTTGTGAAAACAATATGGAGAAAAGTTGTGTTTACTTAGATTTCCTTACTCCCTAACTATCTTTTACCGGTTAATTGATATGTATGTTACTTGTGTGGATGAAGGGTGTATTCCTAATAACTCATGGAGTGGCATACATATCTCTCCAATTCTATGAGCTCTTATCTCGCCCTATGCCATGCACGGCACAACCATAGGGGTTGTAAACAGTGGCTCATGCGTTAAATACTACCTTAATAGCCTAGTATGCCTTGGCTACATGTTTCCCAAGACGTTCAAGCACGTTACCATAAAGGAGGTTGGCCAGTTTTCTTGAGCCTAACATTGATGGAACAATCATCCCAACAAACAACAACACACACCAATCAACCAATAATTAATAGTTAGGTTTCATTAGATCTAAGCAAACACTAGAGAATTTAGCTACACATGTTAATTAAAAGACAAGCAAAAGAGATAATCAACCAACACATAGACATATTGATTGAATTAAAGTGAAGACTTATCTTTAATTAAGCATGAGGGTTCCAAGGGTTGGAAACCCTAAAAAGTACAGAAAATTCGTCTTTAGGGTTTGCCCTAAAAGTTCTCCACAAAGTTCCACACTAATGAATGAAAATTAGAAAACTATATATAGATTTTACACTCTGACGGCGTCAGGTTATAAGGGCTGACGCCGTCAGCTCGCCGCCATTAGGTTTCTCGGATGGCCTAGATCCACTTCTGACGCCGTCACCTTATAAAACCTTCTGGGCCGTCACTCTTTAACTTTACTCCTGACGGCCTACTTTTCCTAACACCTGACGGCGTCAGGTGTTAAATCCAAAATTTCCTCTGGCCCGTCATTTGATAATTGGTTTCCACTCTTTTGTCAAGGCTTTCTGACGGCGTCACCTTGTGACTTCTGACGCCGTCAGGTTGTAAATCTTCATCTTTTGAGACTTTGTCGTTTTCTTCACTTTTATGCTCCAAAAACGTCCGAATATGCATGTTTTCCAGAATTCCTCTCAAAAGTACCTAAAATGACAAAAGGAACGATTTAGGGCAATATTTGATCACATTTATACGAATTAGGGCTTAAATGACCCCCTAAAAGCGTAACACTTTTCGTCTCATCAATTTGATATATTGTGTTTCATTGCCTATATAAATGAGGTAAATTATCAAACCGCAGTTACTAAATCGAAGTTCGAAGAAATGGAAATGAAAAATAAAAGAAATTTTGATAATGATCTTGAGGTTAGAAATGCTTTTCTTCGTGTTTGTGTATGTTTGCTTCGTTCTTGTTTGCTTAATCTAATATTATTGTTTGCTTCGTTCATGTAACTGTGGAAAACATCTAATCTCTCCTTTTATTTTTTGGTTTTATACAGCTTCTTCCACCTCCCAACCCTGTTACACATCCTAATCCGTTTTTCAACCGTAACTTGATAAATTTGAATTGGATTACGTTATTGTCATCTCAAATGATGACGATGATGATGAAGAAGAAGAAATTCTAACGCCAACTATTGAGAGTCGAGTATTCGTAGTTGGTCGGAAAAGAGTTTATAGTTTGATTGACGAAAGTGATAGTGGTGAAGAATAGAATTAATGTGTTGGCTTTTTGTTTAACTTTGCTTTTTTATAAATAAACTATCTTGGCGTTGGAATTTCTTGTTCCCACGCATTAATGTTTGTGATTAGTTAGAATTGCAAAGTGTCTCCTATTTGAAACTGGACGTAACACCTACTGTTAAACCAATTCGGTTTTGTTTATTGACACCAATCACGTGTTTGCAACTTCCTACATTTGTAAGATAGTTTATGTGATCAACGTTAGAATATTGCTTATGTAATTTAGAAATAATTTTCCTATCAAACTCTGTAGTTACTTATTACTAACTATGGCTAATTGCCTAATTCTAACCAAGATAGTGGGCCTTGAAGATGGGTTGGACAAGAGGAGTGAACATAATACCAACTTAAGCAACCATGATGGGTCATTATTATAGTAGACAATCAGCATCTAAAATTAGATTACATGTCCATTATTATAATTATAACTTAACAATTAACAATATATTTATTACGCTTTTGGTTTAGGTTTGTATTGATTTATATAAGAAGTGAAAAATTAAATCAACGGGTCATTCAGACCCGGGCGATGCCCCGGGCTGTATATGATGGTATTATATATTTAAATTGTTATTGTTCAGCACAAATTTTTGTCATTTTGATCATGGATCCGTCATTTATTTTCGTCATTTTATATTCGGGATGTATTTTTGTCATTGTATATATAAGTTGTTATGGTAGCATACATTTTGTAAGCATGATACGTATTTAAAATAGTTTATTGACATGTAATCTTTTAAGATATATTTTTTACGTAATACTTTTTGTCTATTTATTTTGGTATTGACTCTATCATTTTTTATTGGAACTAACTAATATTAATACATTGGGCTAAGTTATAACTATTTCTTATGATAGTCAACAATGCCCGTGCGATGCACATGTGCTGTATAGAAGTTTTCATAGATTTAAAATACGTGCGATGCACATGGGCTATATAGATGTTTTCATAGCGTAATATTCGGCATTTATTTTCGTCATTTTATATTTAAGTTTTCATGGTGTCACACATTTGCTAAGCTTTATACGTACTTAGAATATTTTATTGAGTTGCACATGGGCTGTATATAAGTTTTTATGTCGTAATCTTCAGAACTTATTTTCGTCATTATATATCTAAGCTGTGATGGTATCACATTTCTAAGCATGACACACGT